>SWEM01000484.1:0-23623 GCA_019593585.1 Nitzschia palea | reverse complement strand
TCCAGAAAATGATTGACCAATGTTCAACGCTGGCCCTGGAAATGTATGAGGAAATACAGAATGATGATGAGGAAGATGATTATGGGCTAGATGATGTACAATTGGATCCATGGCAGCAACACCCCGATCAAGGGGACTCCTATGACGACAACGGTGAGGATGATATGGTTGCAGATTGATTGCAACGCTCTACAAAGCCGGCTCTAATTGAATAAGTATTAATATGGTGGCTAGCATGTGAATAAAACCAAAGTCTCTTGAAGTAGGTTCGTTGCCAGTGGTGTATCTGGTACCCACTTGTCGGCATGAATTTTCATCGCACTTGATTTTGATTTCCTTGACCGCGGACTTCCCGTCTGTTAGCTGTACCGGTAGGCTTTTTGTCTTGGTTGACAGCTTGGCAGTTAGCCACTCACAAAACCAGGAAGCCACTCGCCGTCAATTACCAACCAAGGTCGCTGTTCTGTGTCAATAGAAAGGAACTACCTACCAGACATTCTAGTCTCTCACCATTCTGGTGCGTCATTACCATGACCAAGGCTCAACCACAACAGCAACGAAGACTACGAGTCTTGGTGATCACGACCGAAGGTTCCGACCGTCAAAAGTACATTTCCGAATTCTTTTCTCATCCAGAAATGGTGGCAACCTTTGAACCACCCAGCTTTAGTCCGAGTGTGTCATCACGGACATTACGAAATCGCTTTGATTTTCTTCGCATGGCCAATGAGGCCGGGTTATTACCACCCTTGGAATGGCAAGCCATTCTTGCCGCTCAAGAATCGGGTATCCATGAACATCATCCCGAAACGTTTTTTGATTGTTTAAAGGATATTCCAATCACGACCGAAGGGCGACGAGGGAGTAAAACCGATGTGAAATTGCATTACTCTTGCGAGGTGCGTCATAAAAATATCTGCGTGTTTTGGTACTAGCTACATCGGTGTATCTTTGTGGATTTGGCCGTCTAACGTTTGAAATCTGGATTCAATGGATATATGGACAGTTTTGGTACAAGGCAAAAACTATCAATCGAGGAAGATCCGTCATGGCATGCACCTTGGCACATTTAATAGCCATGAAACGGTTTGTGAAGGAGGAAGGCTTTGATGTTTTGTTGGAAGATAATGTTCGTGCTCCCGTGGCTTGTTGCGCCAGGTTAGTTTCTCGAGCCAAAGAGGCCAGTGATGCATTGCAGGCAAGCAAGGGAGTGGAATGTCATTTTCGGTTTCTAGGTTGGCTTGGGTCGGTTACCAATCTAGAATATATTTTACACACTCATGCCAAAAAGAGACCCTACTACTGCCCGGCAAGCTCGGACGAAACTACCGATAGTAGTACAGATGGATCAGAATCTCGTGTCGGTGTCTTTCCATTTCCACTTTTGAGTCATCTGAATAGCGATCTTGAAGATCTGGGACTGACAGAGAGTGTTGATGAAGATAAAAATCAAACTACGTCCGATGGGGGAGACGACGAGGAAGAGGCGCAAAATGACAAGTCGAGCGGGACGAGGCATTCAAGGACCGGGTGGTAATTTCATGTACGTCATGGGGCAACTGGTTGGTGCTTTTTTGTGCTCTGTGCAACGATACTAACCCCAAATGTTGACATCTTGGTTTGTTTTGCAGATGGGGATCGTATGCCTATTGGATCTCGGAAACTGCCTATGAACGGTTATTAGATACCCTCCGCAAAGATGTCGGAGCCATGTTATGGAAGGGGAAACGGGCAAGATTTTACTCGGTGAAACCAATTGACAAATTGCTTCCTCGGCAGATCTTGTCCCTATGTGGTGCAGAATCTGTTCAGATTACCACCCATCCCGCTTGGTTTCGAGCTCCTATGCTAACGTCCAAGATTCATGCCAAATGGGATCCCGAATTTTGCAAATCTACCGAGTTTCAACTAGAGACTACCGGTCTTTCATGGTCAGATTTATGGTTGAGTGAAGGAGAGCAAGATGCCGTGAGACGAAGAGAGGAAACAGGATCCTGGTCGGTAGCCCAGAAATCGCCTCCCCGTACAAGTAGCTCGTATTAACACTATGATCTAGGATGCGGTTAGCAAGTATGCAACCGTAGTAGTTTTTGCTGACTGAAAACGGAAAACGCGATCTTTTCGTTTGTTTGGACTACAACGATTTGGATGCCAAAATTCGCACGATTGGTCGAATGAGTCATTGATATCAATGATGACAACTCATTCTTCCACATCAAATTCCAACGCTTGACTGTTATTACGACGATTTGATACATGGTGTAGAGGGTTTTCAGTAGTACATATGAGCATGTTCCTTCCCTCCAGTAGGCGATGTTTGTCGCCGCCGCCATCCGTGCTTCGTCGTGACCTGTCATCGTCATCAGCTACTGCTGCAGCGGCGGCGGGCAATCATCGAATCATCTTGGCCTTGTATCGACAACTCCTCCGTTGGTGTGATGACACTGACCCAAATATTCCTCTCTCTCAATTTATACCACCCGTGTACATGACAGCACCCAAAATTGATGTCGACCGTCTCAAACTGTTGACCGAGGATGAAAAGGTCCAATGGTTTCCACCCAATTCTATCATTGAATTCAATCAAATTACCTGTCCTATTCACCATTCGAATGATGCCAGAAATTTCTTTCGTGCCGTCTTTCGGTTAAACAAGGGATTCACCGACGACGATCCAAGTATTCAAAAACAACGAGTGAGTCTGGCCTTTGAAGGGGTCCGATCCTTGAATGAACTCACTCAAGCCATGAAAGTCTTGCAACAAAAACGAGCCCGACATGTTCTGAGAGACTCGGTAGACTTTCGTGTGGGTCAAGTGGTAAAGCACAAGGTAGAAAAATGGAGAGGTGTCATTACCGGATGGAGACGAAGCGAACCGAATAGTAGTTCCGGAATGTATGATCATCCTACCAGTCTCACCCAGAAAACGTATCCACTGGATCCCGTCGATACCATTCGCTACACGGTTTTGCTAGATTCTGGCGATGCCCATCTACACTATTCCAAACGACAAGAGTCTGGTACTTTTAATCAAGCCGAGGTTCATCAATCGGATCTGGAATTGATCGACGATGATAGGTACGTTTATGCCGTGGGTCCCCATGATGACACGTCTTATGATTTTTTGCAATCACCCCTTCCTAAACATTTGTTTGTTGTCTCTTTCTTCCAGTCTGCTTCGAATACGGAGTACCGCAACTGCGAACATCTTTACTAGATTTGATACGCACCATAAAATCTTTATTCCAAACGATCTTGTCGCGTACGAGTATCCCCAGGATGTGGAAGGGAAGGAGCCCACGTTTCAAGTTGCGCAAGCTTTAGAACAATCCAATGAAGCAGCACTTCAAATTATTCAAGGGACGGAAGAAATCAATGAACACTTGAAGCGAATCATTTTGGATTACACTTCGGCTCCGGAAACGAGAAAATTAAAGCTTTTGGGACTCTTTCTAGACCGTATGACCAAAATATCCAATGGTGACATCCTTCCCATTAAAGATCGGTTCATGGCTCATCCTCATACTGTGTCCAAGCCCAAGCTTGCCGCAATCTACCTGAAACATCTCATTAGTTTATCCGAAGATATTGGTGATCTGTTATGGCATCGTCGTCGCTTTAGGGAAAATGCCTCACATATTCAATTCTCGGTGGGTGATATTGTCAAGCACAAGGAATATGGCTTTCGAGGAGTCATTGTGGCGTCCGATCCAGAACCAGCCGTTGATGTTTCACGATGGGACGGATTACAACATATAAAAAATCCAGAAACCTACCCTTTCTATCACGTCATTCCAGATCAGGGAGATTGTATCGAAGCCTTTGGCAGTGAGCGTCCCACCCGATATGTTTGTGAAGCAAATTTGGACATTTGTCCAAATAATGAGCGAAACATTGAAGTCGATTTGGACCCAGGATGGGAGTATGACTCGACCAATGGATATTACGTACCACCGGACGATATCAAATTCAAATATGGTATCGACCTTGGTGATGAGGGACTTACCAAGCAGTGCTTGATGGAAATTCGAGACGCATTGACAAGAGCACTGGTAGGGATGAGGGATAGTACCCACATCGGTTGTGGAACATTGGATACTGCTGTTCAAAAGTTTTCCATGTCAAATTTATACGTTGTTCTTAAAAATTCGGATGACTTGGAAACGGCCACAACCCTCTCAGATTGCTTAAAGGAAATCTGGAGGGCCCACCATAACGGTGATCTCAAATATCGATTGGATACGGCCATTGCTGCCTTGCTGGGTGGCAAAACGGAGCGAGCCCTGGCTTTATTCACAGCCTTGATCGATGAAGATCCTACGTATGCCGAGGCTTGGAACAAAGCATCAACTTGTGAATTCATGCTGGGAAACTTGGATGCCTCACTGGCTGCAGCCCAAAAGACGCTGGAATTAATCCCGAGTCACTTTCAAGCTCAAAACGGCATGGGTCTGGTATATTACGAAAAGAAAGACTACCAATCGGCAATTGATAGTTTTCGAAAGAGCCTAGAACTTGATCCTTGGTCGCCGGTATCGGCTAGACTGTCCATGTGTGTCGACGCCGTGGAAAAATGGAAAAAGTCCCCAAGTCCGAAAAGTTTAGACTAGTGAAAAAATCCTAACTGCAAGCACCCGAGTAACTTCTACTCTTTATCAACGGCAACTTCTCTGACTATAGCATCCATCAAAGCACCTTTCACAGATTCTTGAATGTCTTGTTGACTTGGGTCAACACGTTGTCCTCTATCGAAGTGTGATTGTCTCGTTTGTACCACAGCATAGAATTCACGACCTAGGATGTTTAATGCCTTGGCTCGCTTCACTCGGAGATTCCTATCACCAGCGCTATCGTCCAATACCCGCTTACAAGCTTCTCGCAGAGTACGGGTGACGTCGTTTGCATTAAACTTCCAAACCAGCTTCAACATTCTAGGGACTGCAAGGTGTAACAGGAGACCGTCCAGATCACTACTTCCTGTCCTGCTTGTATTACATTCACCAGGTGAGTTTTCACTGCTGGTGGTGGAGACATCAGTCGCCTTGATAGCCTTTATGATTTCTCGTTCAAGGTCTTTGGTAACTTTAAGGGTTTCCATATTGGACATCAAAGCCACAGTGAATCGTGAGATGAATGGAGTAGCCCAAGAAGGTACTAACTCCTCAGCTGTCGCGGATACCATCGCCCTAGCAATGGATTTCAATAAAAGCTGTGCTTGGAATTTTTCTTCCATGACCAAGAAAAGCGATTGTGCTTCTGCTCGACAAGACTCTTGGAATTCCTCGAGGGTAATTTCATCATTTGTATACAAGGAAATTCGACGTCGAAGGTGCGATGCGATGTCTACTTGTCGTCGCAGCTGTTGTGGCGAGAGAAAGCTGGAATCCCCGAGTGAGATAGATTCTGCTCTGTCCGTTAATTGCAAAGCGCTGATAGACAGATTAGGTGACCACAATACAATAGACAATAGAAATCCGTATTTTACGTACTTGTCTACCAACGATGCAATTGCCAAGTCACCCACATACGGTTCAACGGCACCCGTCCCAAATAGTATTGAAAAGAAAGTGTAGGGGTCCACTCTTGCTGTTGTCTCTGACACTGCATGATCGGCAAAACAAACTCCATGAGAATCGTAAAGCTGTCGACTCTCTTTCGTGACTAGAGTCTTGTAAGCCTTGTTTAAGGTTCGAAATCGAGCAGTTGCTTCTTCGTCTGAAGTTTTATCAGGATGTATGGTGAGTGCCTGCCGGTAATAAGCTTTTCTGATTTCGGTTGTAGGTGCGTCGTGTGGAATATCCAAAAGATCGTAATAGTAAGCGTCCTTGACTCGCCGTCTTAATTTTCGGTTTGGCTCCGGCACGGCCGCGGCATGGACTGCTGCAGACTCACTGTCCAAGGAATAGAAGAACCATTCTTTCTTTGTGTTGTGCCAGACCTTGCCTTCTCTAGTTGCTTGTAACGCTTCGAATGTTCTTTCAATACCTCGTATTGCTTGATACAACCCAGCAGCGATGCCACTCGTTGTCATACTGGCAAAATGTACTATACCTGCTGCCGTTCCTTCAAAAAGGCCAAGGATACCATTACGAGAGAAACCCTCCCAAGGATACTCATAGAAAAGGCCCACAAATCCGTGATAATAGCCCGTCCAAGCCAAATGATACGCAGCAAGAAAGCCATCCCATGCGTCCCGTAGTGGATGAATTTCCGCGATCAAGGCATCAAAGGCTGAATTGAACTTTTCGATAAAAATTTGAGTGAATGTGCTGTTTCTCCTCATGTGTGATTCCTCCTCTTCCAAGCCAGACGCCTGATCTGGAACCCACGATGATTTCGAAGTCACATCCTGCCATCGATCATCGTCATCCAAAGATGTAATTCTTGCTCTTCTAATTCGCACCGCCTCCGATCCCTCCCATATGTTCTGAGAAGAAAGAAGCCAAAAAATGAGATATAATTTCTGGAAACGATTTCTATCCTTACCACCATAACACCTGGAAAGGGATTCCATCGTTGTTGTAACCGTAATGTATGCATCAAAGGCGTTCGAACCCACACCACCTGCCACCTGCCATCAACGCAAGAACGTGGAAAAAAGTCAGTTGGCAAGAACCGGCCGGTCTACGACATTCGGTGCGACACAAATGATGAGGGGTTAAATGTCCAATCACTGGAAGACACTTGGCACACTTGTCACCACTGGCGTCACCGATAATCACCGTCAAGTTCCAACACACGACGCTTTTTAGAGGGAAATCTGTAATCGCTGTTTTGACACACTACTATTTAGGCAGTAATTTCTAATTTCGCTCTTCCATTCCACTTTCGTCGACACTAACCGCAAACATTGGACTGTAACCGAACGAAAAAGCATCGTTCAATTTCCCTGTTGAAAGAATATCTTTGTTTGAAAGTACTGGTATTCGAGAATATGAACCAACCACATCGGAAATTGGTCACTTTGGCAATTGCTGCTTTGATGGCATCAGTACAAGCGTGGACACCATCTCGTCATTATAATGGCTGCACTAGTCCTACCAGTCACAGTGCTCGGGATGTCAGGGTCCAAGCAAGAAATAAGGACGACGAATATTATGAAGAAGACGAATCTGATGATTATGATGACGATTTCGACCAAGACTATCAACCTCGTCGTCGACGACGACGAAAATCAAACATTGATGATCTTGGAGGGGCGACATCTCAATTTCGAAAGGGTCTAGATGTTCCTTCTTCCTATGGACGAAGAGATGGTTGGCGTTTACCTGAATCAGTGTCGAAAGCGCTATTGGCGGGAGTATTTGTCATGGGTGTGGCCCTGGGGGTTACTGTCGATTCAGCGATAAATACGAGTCCTCGTGATCTTGCATCGCGTGACGCCATCGACCAAGCAGCCCCCAATGCTGAACTTTGTGCTACCATGGGAGCATCGGCCATGGCTTTTGATCAACGTGTCTTTGTTTCCTTTAACCCTTTCAATGTTTACGTGGCCCAAGCGGATGTGAAACCAGCATGTGTTCTGCGTCAAGCCAACATCGTTCCCATTTTAAGGGACAAAAATCTCATCAACGATGCAGAAGTACGAAGTTGCAAAGCCAACATGAATACTTGGGCATTTGTAGGTGATCTTGATGATACTCCACAATTAAGTTGTGTATACAAAAGTGAGGATGCACAGAATGAATTTTTGAGCAACCCCAAGTTTGGAATCGGGGAAGATTATCTCGATGACGACCGAGCAGGATTACCGGTAGATAGTCTCAAGAAGAACATCAAAATGGACATGACGGAAGGTCAGAAACAAGAGGCCCGAAGACAAGCAGCTCGTGTGCCAGGACTAAACTGATTGATGAATCTAGATAGAAGGTTAGTTTAGAGGTCTGGAATGAAATACTAGCTGCTTATCTCGCGACATGACTCCGTTATATCATGGAATTTCTTCTACGCGTAAGCTGGCACCATTGATGCAAAATCGTGGTAAACGACCGTTCTCGCTTTTGCTTCGAGGGTCTGACTCTGGGCTCAATTGAAGAATTTCTTGTGGCAAAGAAGATGGTCTAGGACCATCCAAAAATACATGACCCAAATGCGATTGGCACCGTCCGCATCTACATTCTAACCGACCATCAAATTCCATTTTGTATGATATTGCCCCTTCCTCAATACTTCTCCAAAAGGAAGGCCACCCACTCCCACTGTCGTATTTGGCCTTAGAGTCGAAAAGGGCTTGTCCACAGTAGGCACAGTTAAAGGTTCCGTCCTTTTTCTGGTAATTGAGCGGGCTCGTCCAGGCGGGCTCAGTAAAGCCAAGTCGAAGAACCAAAAGCCTCAAGGGGTTCCATGTCTTGACATCATACGTATTGCGAGAATCATCGTTTCCAGATGATGACTTCATGATTGTTCTTGGTCGCTCTACTTGTGTTTGAAAAGGGAAAGCCAAAATAGTATGTCTGCTTATCATGAAAAAGGAACACCACACCAAAAGAAAGCGACTGGTACTAGTTGACTTTCTCATAGCTTGTCACCTTTCGAATCGCTTGTTTGCCTTCACAGTCAATCGGTACCCAAACCTTCCTACTTCGAAGTACCGGCAGTACGAATCGTTCCAATATGAAAACATTCCTGGTACATGGTACCTGGGGAGGCAAAAGCTGCCGTCGATTTGTCGGTTTATCGTCATCGTTCATTTTACAGTTAGAAACCCTGTGTGCCTTTTAACGGATGGCAGATGGCTCATTTACAAATACCAAATACCAACGTTAGTACGATTCAGCATTTTGGATTTTGAGAACCCTCCACGACTTCTTCGAGTGGAGTATCACTCAGCTATTCGACGGAAAGTTGGAAACGTGCAATGCTAACTTTTAAAGATCTGACCATGAACATGAGGGAGGGTCGATTTGTTTCGAGGTGAAATACTATCGGTACCAATAGAGAACTTGCTGACAACGATGCCGCCAAAGCAGCGCATCTAATACCAAGAACCTCGACTAATCATAGTAGTGTATTCTGTGAACATTTACCTACTCCCATCAGCGATTTTGTAAGTACGTGATTATACATAGGATTTTCTTCTAAAATTGTAGATGTCTATATGAGTATCCGTCGGCAATCTATGTTGTCTATTCGATGAAGATACTGAATGAGGTTGGTGTGTGGAAATGACAGTTCTTCAAATCAAAAGAAAGTCGTTTGATCTGGAATGTGAGAATGGTAAGAAAGTGTTCTCATGCTCTTGTCCCCATGGGAACCACTTGGTCTTGTCCACAGCCAGCAGGCCAGATAATAAAACGCCCCCGACGTTGGAAAGTTGGTGTTCTCGGCCCTGAACTTGAGCGTGCCGTCTCTGCAACTTCCACGCCCATATCGGAAGGGAAGATATCTGTGGAAGGTGTGTGGCGCTGAAAAAAACGGTGGTGCTTGCCATTCGGTGCATTGGTGTAGCTCACTCGTATAACATCCGACGAAGATACGCATGGTAGACTGAGACCCTCAGCTTCACCTGTGCCAAGGAAGATGCTTCGTTGACTCTCATTGGAGAACCCGGTCTCCAAGTTTATAGGGGAAATGGGCGATAATTCCTCAGTGGAAACTACCTCTCTCCTGGAGATCGGCGATTGAGTTGTCTCAGTTATTCTCGTCATGATTTCTTGTTTTACTATGAGTTGGAAAGCCCCAAAAGAACGAGGAGATGCAACAAAATTCTCGCTTTTCTTTCGCCTTTTCACAATGTCAAAAATTGTGAAAACTCCAACGCGTGTCATCGTGTGGCAAAAAGGTGATGAGGCCGCGCACACGCTCCGCATCGGATCTTGGATAGTTGCTGGTACTTGTCGAACATGGGAACGACGTGTATCCGAACCGTACTGCACTGGTTTGAAGCGTTGATCGTGCTCGATAAAAAACTGGACAAATTGGGTAGTGGGCGGAGTTGTGAGGACAGGCGCCAGTGAGTCTCGATAGTCGCCTATCATTTCGCTAAGTAAAAATCGGAGCATTGACCGTGTGCCAAATGTTTCTATGAATGTGTGTCGACAAAACAAGGCTAAGAAATTTTAATTAGACTTATACACCACTATTTATACGCATACCAGGTACGGTCAACCGGTACGAATCCTTCCCTCACTTTTTCACCAGTTTTGATTCCGCCACAAATTTTTTGGAGAACAGCGAAGGAAATCTTTGAAAGATAGTTCGTGGCTGCCAAATTATTCCTTCTGTCAAACAAGTCATCACTCGGAGTAAGATGTATTAACTGTAAAGACTCTTTGTTGACGACGTCAACTTGACTGTGTGACGAATGACGCGTTCATTATTATGCCTTGATAGCTACCACATCTGCTAGAATGTCAAACAAAACATCTGCGTGTCAAACCTGTGAGCCTAGAATTATCTATGGCATAGTTGTGCGGACTACAAGGCACAGCATGCGGCATACCATAGAATAATACAATGTTTGTAATATAAGAGTTGCGCCCGGATTGTCTACTGGTATAAAGGCCACATTACTGATATAAATGCATTCGTTGTATGCATGGCGATAGGGACGAACTTACTTTTAATATGTCAATAGAAAAATTAATTCTTTGACTTGTCCACAATCGAAGTCATTTTAGAAGAAACAAAGGCGTTGGTTTTAACTGTAAAGTATTGCATTTAAAATTATGAAACAATTTAGTAACGGTAGGTATCGGGCTTGAAAGGACCGTCGACGGGGATTCCGACGTATTCGGATTGCTCCTTTGTGAGCTTGGTAAGCTTGGCACCAAGGGCAGGAAGATGAAGATTGGCAACCTTCTCATCGAGGGTCTTTGGAAGAACGTAAACCTTTCCTCGTTGGTATTTATCGGTGCTTCGTTCGTTGTACAATTCTAATTGAGCAAGGACTTGGTTTGTGAATGAGCAGGACATGACGAACGAAGGGTGGCCAGTAGCACATCCCAAGTTGAGAAGACGTCCTTCAGCGAGCACGATGACACCACGGCCAGACTCTTCGAAAACAAACTTGTCGACTTGGGGCTTGATGTTCATTCGCTTGGCAGCCTTCATGAGGCCCTCCATGTCAATTTCGTTATCAAAGTGTCCGATGTTTCCAACAATGGCGTTGTTCTTCATCTTGGCCATGTGTTCTGTCATCAAAATGCCCTTGTTTCCAGTGGAGGTGATGAAAATGTCACCAACCTCAAGAACATCTTCCAATGTGCACACAGTGTAACCTTCCATGCAGGCCTGAAGGGCGCAGATGGGGTCGATTTCGGTCACGTAGACAACACATCCATTGGCACGCATGGCATGTGCGCAACCCTTTCCAACATCACCGTATCCACAAATGACGGCTTTCTTTCCGGCAAGCATGACATCGGTGGCACGCATAATACCGTCGGGAAGGGAGTGCTTGCATCCGTACAAGTTGTCGAATTTTGACTTGGTGACGGAGTCGTTGACATTGATGGCTGTGAAAAGGAGAGATCCAGTCTTCTCCATAGTGTAGAGACGGTGGACACCAGTGGTGGTCTCCTCTGAAACTCCGTGGCATCGAGAGGCAATCGTGTTCCACTTGTCGGTCTCACCGCTTTCCAAAAGTCGTCGGAGGATGGAAAGAACAATCTTGAATTCAGCATTGTCGGTGGAAGCGGGGTCGGGAAGAGTTCCATCCTTCAAGAATAGATCTTCTGCCTTCTTACCCTCGTGGATAATAAGGGTCATGTCACCACCGTCATCGACAATAAGGTCAGGTCCGTGGCCCTTTCCGTCATCCTCGGCCCAAGTGAGGGCGTTGAGGGTGCACTCCCAATATTCCTCAAGTGTTTCTCCCTTCCAAGCAAAGACAGCAGCAGACTCATCACGGGCGATGGCGGCAGCGGCGTGGTCTTGGGTGGAGAAAATGTTGCACGAGCACCAACGAATATCTCCACCAAGGTCCTTCAATGTCTCAATGAGGACCGCGGTTTGGATGGTCATGTGAAGGGATCCAGAAACTCGGGCTCCAGCGAAAGGCTTGGAGGGTCCGTACTCTTCACGGCAAGCCATCAATCCAGGCATCTCAACCTCGGCAAGCTCGATGTCCTTGCGACCGTAGTCGGCAAGCGAGATGTCAGCAACTGTCCATTGTCATTGGAAATTGGAAAAATGACGAGAAAGATTCTTTCTTGTTAGCAAATAAGACTGCACGTTATTGATAAACATCATGTTCCACAAGTTGGTCTCACCTTTGTAATCTCCGGTAGACATGGTGAAGTTGTTTTATGGATTGGTATTAGAAAGAATCAAGAGAGATTCAGAAAATATGAGAACTGTTGGTTGTTGTTTTGGGTGTGCGATTTTGGATACCATGACGACCGCGTCGGCATGCGAAAATGATGGGCGGTCGTCCATTGGGAGAACGTGTGTTGCATGGGCTACGTGACGAACGTCGTAGAGCCTCGTAGGCACGTTCTGGCTGGGAGGATCCTGGTCATCCACGAGAACGTGCACCGATAACCGCGGCCTGACAAACGAACCAACTGGCCAACGTACTTCTGCGAAAAATCGGGCGACGTGCGGTCGGACACCAGCACCACGTACGACCTACGCACCGGTACGTGTGACAGTTGCTCAAATCTCAAAACACAAAACATCAGTGCTTATGACCTTTCTTCTAACTGTAAGTATCAAGTTAATTGTGAAAAGGCTGTCATTACGTTTTCTCTGTGAATTGTTGTTTTTATAAGAAATAACTACACGACTCTGACTCTGACAAGGCACACACCAGAGTAAAACAATTTTTCGATTGTGGCCATGACTGAAATTCCCAAGACAGTCGACACAAAAGCAAACTTGATGGCAAGTCATGAATCTGGATCTTGCTAGCTGACTGGCAAGTTGTATCCAGATTGTTCATTCGTATTATGGCCTTTTGAAGACAGGAACGAACATCTTGGAGTGAACAATGTTCCCCAGTTGTAGCATGCCTATTGGCACGGGTCGGCTGATTTCAGACGATTATATTCGTCCTCGGTGTAACGGTATCCCACAAAAACACCTCTTGCGGAAGGAATCACATCACCAGGCTCGGCTGTTGTCGGATTGTGGTAGCGTTTACGATAATTGACAGGACTGGTCTTATGCTCATAATGAATACCATCTTCGATGCGTCGTTCCAACTCTGTCATTGGTTCCCACTCCACATTGAAGGCGGATTCTCTTGCAGTCTTTGATGGTACACCCCGTGATCCCCAAGAATTTGATGATGGATTTGGTAGGGCTGAGAGTGTCGTGTGAGGGCAACGAAGACTTGGTCGGTATTGGCAGTGAGAAGGTGATAACGCTGAGGCAACTCCTACCGTCAAGATAGAGATGGTCGCTATTGATGAACCAAGGGTTGAGCGTCTCATGAAGCTGGTTTTAAAAAATGAAGCCACTGTTCTTTCGAGAAGGAAGTTTGGTCGTCAATCAAAAGGACTGACTATTCGAAAGACTTTCGGAAACAAAATGTTGTCAGTGAGTGGTTGTTTTGATGGTTCTCGGAGTTTGTCGTTTGTCGCGCACCACGTGACCGTTTGAAGTTTCGAGCCAAAATGTAAAACGTTCATTGGCTGAAAAAGATACCAACGCGAATGCTTGCGTCAGCAACTTGCAGAAACAACGGCCTCGAACCTGGAGCGACTGACATGCGACATGAGAACGTGGCCTGCATGCGTGGCGGGAAAATCGTAGTCGGCTGAGGCTAGCACCATGTCCTGATAGTCCTGATGCTTTATCCGTTCCTACTTTTCTCAATTTTCTATTGCATTGCTGCACTAAAGATTTGTGGAAGTTTCTATATTTTCAGATGTAGGTTTCTTCAATTCACGTTTGGTCCTGGTACGAAGCTACGGATGAGTATTTCATGTAGTCCCTGGATCCGAATTGAATGGGGAAATCATAGAGTTTAGTTCTTGTTCTATGCCACTAGTCTTTGTTCCCAAGTGGCAATCTACATCCAGGCCAGTGGGGAGAGAATCCCTGGCACCAGGCGCTTGTACCTTTTTTCCTGCGACCCACGAACCAAATTTCGTAGCAAGTGGCACATTTGGACCGTGATTCCTACTAGTAACAAGCATGGCCAACAAGTAACCACCCATGAAGGCATCACCGGCTCCCGTAGTATCCACTACTTTGACATTTGACAAAATTCCTGTTGGATATACAAGGTATTCATGTTCTTGAAGAGACCCTAATGGATTGACCTCGTCGCGCGATGTTGTGCCATAACGATGCTTGAGCAAATAATAGTCATTGGTTTCTTGGGCTGTTGTGATCGTAATATCATTGGTTTGTTTGATTCCACAACCAATCATGTCATGAGAGCAGAATCCATTCAGACGATAGTGGAGAGATCCAAGATTCCCGCTGTTTTTAGAGGGTCGATCAGGCATACATTAGAATAAACTTACAAAATTTTCGACTGGAGACTTACTGTGTCACAATCACTTCTCGTCCCAATTGTGGACGCCATCGAGCAAGAAAATCACTTGGACTTAGGGAACGGATAATGGTGTCCAAAGTTTTCTCATGAAAGGCCAAAGTTGTTTCTACGACGGGCGGTAGGTGCATGGGCTTTGTACCCTTTTCTTGCTCGTATTTGTTCGTCAATCGAGAAAGATAGTCACCAAGACAGTCCGAATTTGTAAAGAGTATATCTGAAATCTGTAAAAGTTTGTCAAGATCATCATGGTTACGGTCTTTTTCGCAGTCACAGGAAACACGGATTCCTCGATGATGGGCTTGTTGAGCGAGGTACAATGCTGCAGATGTGTGACGCGAATCCGAGTGCAAGTGAACAACGTTTCGGAAAACCACGTCCATGTCAACGTTTTGGCAATCTTCCACCGTCAATTCTCCACAAGTTCCTGGAGTATGAATACATGTCCGCGTGTGACCATCATCACTCACGATTATCGTAGTGAAGGATGTGGTTGACCCTGCAGCACCTTGAAGACAAAGTGGCGACGATGTATCAACATTCGACTCATTCAATTCCTGTAGCAGATGTTGGCCGATTGGATCATGACCAACTTTCCCAAGAAACTTTACTTGTATGTTGTGGTTACTCGCGAATGAGGCATTGGTGAGCCTCCCAATGGTGGCTGCAGTATTGGCCGCGTTCCCACCTCCAATTTCATGGTAGCTCGTCGTTCGACTTTTGGAATCCGCGGCTGGGTATTTTGGAACACATAGCAAACGATCTAGACCGCATGATCCCACGACAAGGACCACTTGTGGGTCCAACATGCCTGGGTTCTACCACTGTGTCTATCATATACCATCAAGAAACGAGGATCGCAAAAATACAAAACTACTTCGAAATCGACTCGTTCGACCAAACGAATCGAGCATTAACAACTCTATACAAGCATAGGAGACAGGGCGGCCCCATGACCACTCTGTTGCACAATTTTTAACCAAAGGTCATACTGCCTCACCCCAAATTTTCTGAGTTTAAAGGGATGATAGAATCCCCAATTGGACGACACGTTTAAACAGTTGAGAATCATTGTTTTCGTCCCTCGGTGTTCTTCTGAGAAATCAGTGCACAGTGGCATGGATTGAATAGATGGGACAGGAGGCTGTTGAATGAATTGTGAATTTGACTCGGTGCCGCGTCGTGCCTCCTCAGACCTCGCTAGACTCTTGATTACCCACTCAAGTATTGTTGGTACAGCGCATTCCAAAAAGACTTCACCGTGGATATGAGGTCTCATTGCACGCTCCATGACATCTGTATACTGCAGAGGAACGTAGAGAAGATCTGATTGCCCGTAGCCAGGAAAGGTAAATCGGTATGACGTACGAAAGAGTGGTTCTTCGGATGCCGTCAAGTTCCCCGATATCGACGATTTGTTTGCATGAGTTACCGTTCTATTGGAATAATCCGCAAACTCGTCCCACCAAACCTGATTGTATTTGAATAGCATTCTTACTTGTTGCTGCAAACACATTTTCAAATTGGGCCAGCGTGGCATGACATTCATCAACATGGGAATGGTTTGGTGTACTGTTCGGTTGAGTACTCCGTCATCTGGAAGATGCTCAAAAGAAAAGGACGGCCGTGCAGTTCTTGAAAACTCGGTTCCGTTCGTCCCTTGTTTCCACTCCCATTCGACATTTATCGCATAGCGCATATTCTGCTTCAGTCCAACACCATGGGTATAGTCGGCGGTGATGAAGGAATCGGTTGGTAATGCACGACGACCTTGCAAAAGTCTCTTCATATTTAAAAGACCGTCGTCGTGCATATATAGGACACCATCGACGTTATTGGAGGGTAAAAGTAGAGCACTGGAATCATTTTGTCCAGCGGTTTGCAATTGACGCATAATATGAAGAAGGTTTTCGTAGGGAGAAACATACCCTTGATCCTCTTGACCGATGTGGTATGGTATACCTGCGGCCTTCAATCGTTCCTGTGTCTCTAAAGAAAAAGGACCTGCCACAATAATACTTGGAAAATGCTTTGACCAGACGCTGCGCCATTTCTCGACAACGTCAAACGGTGTATCGTAATTGAACTGCCCAAGCAAAACTACATTTGCCATTGGTCCACCAGACCCTTTGATCGCGATGGTCTGAGTCCTGTTTAAGTTCTGGATAGTTTGGTTGATCAATGTTGTTGATGTCGTCTCATTTTGTTCATCTTGTGTATGCGAGAGATTTCTTGCATCTTCGGATGTTGAAAATGTAGCGTTAGAATCGGGCTTCGTCCGTGCCTGATTATTTGGGTCAATCCACGAGGATGCGGAAAAGTTGCGAAACATGGTGTTGATAAACACAATGTGATGAAAGACAATGGCACCAACCAGGAAGGTCGCGACATGAAAGGAGGACAACTGCCTCTTTCTTCCGTTTGGAAGGACAAATGTTGTCGGAGATTTTGACGATGAACTTGTGATTGCGCACATTATGGCTCCTCGTCACACAATTAATGTAAAGATGTTGAAAAGAGAACGTTGATGTATCCTCATGGCCACAACGACTACCGGTAGGGTTGTTTCAAGGGATCCTCATTCACAAGTAAAGTAATGAGGAATGCACGATTCGGCCTCTAGTAAATCGCCGACATCCTCGCACGATTTTCATTTATGAACCTGCTCATTTTTACGGTTAGTATGCGAAAAATAAGACTTTTGTGGCATCTGTAATTAACAGAACGAATAATAAGCATATTTGTTTTCTGTCGTAGCCGTGTCGCGTTGACTGTAAGGCTATACGACGCCAGCAACGGTAACTTACTGTCACCACCATCGTTAGGTACCTGGTACAAGTACTCTCTTGTGGGTACCAGATACTACAAATACCATCACGAAACCAATGCGTACCTTGACAGGTGTTTAGGTCAAAAATGCATCAACTACTCTTGTCATCAAATATACCATATACCAGACTTAACCGTAACGTTTCGACTATAGATTATCTGTATTTCCTCCACAGTGCTCATTCGTGTTGGAATGTTACTATGAAAACAAGATTTGGAAACATGACTACCTGTAGTGAGACTAGCTCTCGACTACTTTTCCTTTTATCCTACGCCTAGGATAGAATTAAATAATGAATAGTTCCTGGATTATGTGTCACCCGCAGTGAAGGGCAGATCCCCAAACGGCCTTACGCGGAAGAATCTTTACTTGTCGCAAGAGTTCGACCTTGCGTGCCTTTCTACAGTCAAGCATGTAACCTAGTAGCCTTCTGGCCGTCCTCCCTTGTGTTGTGGCTGTCCTCCCCTGGTGCTTGGCGGCTGTTTCTTCGCCGCGCTCTGAAAATGGTGAGCCTTGGCAGCCTCGTAAGCGGCAGCTGCGAACCCACCGACCATGGGACGAGCATTGGCACTGCCAGTAACAGTTGGAGGTGCGCCCGAGACAGGTTGACCTCCGTGTGGTCCTCCGTGAGGAACGTCATCATCGTCAGAGTCTTCATAATCCGAATCATCAAAATCAATTCCAAAGCCTACACCTCCACCAGGCCCAACATTCAGAACAGAACTGTTGCGACGATTTCCGCCTGCACCAGGTGCACCCCCAGGAGCTCCGCCCTGCATGTTCTGAGGGGGGCGGTTACCGGCAGGCGGAGCGCCGCCCATGGCTCCAGGACCAGAGAAAAGGGAGGACCCTCGTCGTGCTCCACCTTGTTGTTCAGACATTATAGCAAGTGGTAACTGAAGTGTGTATCGCTAGCCTTGTGATGAACGTATACAAACACGTAACAGCAAATGATTTGTCTCGAACCACCGTAGCCTTTCAATCGGTAGCGCACTATCCCTCTAGCGAAATAACTCTGTAACAGAAACAAACGTTGCCTTTCCTGCTAAGCGGCAGCTTGATTTTAATAGGCTTGATCGTCAACGACAGAAAGTCTCGATGCACGGCAATCTTTTTTGTCGTCAGCGTTGTGGCCAATGGGGCGCTGTTCCCAACCATGCCACGCTGCACCAGTACGCAGTATTTTTCTAGGCACTTCGAACTTCGAAACTCGCTGCTCTGCGTGAAGGTTGTCGGGTTCGGTGTGGAAACGTCGCGGCGCGGATGACTCTGTGAAATGACCGAAACGCATAGCTGATTGTACTAGACCTAACGTAGGCACTTTCCGACTTTTGAGGATTTCTCAAATTTTCAGATCTAGTTTCGATCGCAGCAACATTAATGCCTCGGCCGAACAGAGAGGAGCCCTTAAATTGCCCAATTGAACGTCACCCAATGACAAAATACGTCATTTGGCTTCGAATGCAGCATTGTGAATGTCGGGCAGTTAAATTGTTAACTGTAAAATAGTATCTCTTCGATTCGGTGGCTAGAACACAAAATCTGTGGTGCCCGTAGTACAGTTGAAGTTGAAGGCACCTTTACTATTTCAGTGTTAAAATCAACTGACATAAAGACTTGCTGCAAAGACAATGTCGCGTTTGATGCAAGCACTGGCTCCTTCCATCTTCCTATAAAGCGTTGGGTTTCCCACGACGCGAGCACAGTTTCGTACCTCCCGACACAGCTCATCCAACCGGGTTATGCATCGCACTATGGAGCCTTCTTGGGCTTCCGTCAACTCGCAGATGTTGCTAAAGGGTACACCCAAAGCCCATTCATATACCACGTGAACAAGCCCAAACTTGAGGACCGTGGCTGCATATTCTTGCGGATCGACATCCAACCCGTGCTGTTTCTGCAACTGTCCGAGGTTGGTTGCGATCTGCTTCATTCGATCACAGCAACTAATCAGTGATTCTGGAACTTCTGTATCCATCTCGTCCTCGCTCTTTTGTTCCCATAATAGGGCACTAAGTGCTGCCACAATCTCGGGTGGTTCCATTTCATTCAAAATTCCTTCAAATACCATTTCAGTAACCACCAACTCCTCACAACTATTGACTTCGCATGCAACCCGTCCTTTCACACTGACAGTCTCGTTTTCATCGATGTAACCAAGTGTTCGCAGGACTGATTTTCGTTGCAAGAAATCAGGGAAGAGTTGCAAGCTCTCGTTCGATAGAAGATGACTCAAAGCGTCCACTCTTTCTTGGAGCATATTCTTACGTTCCAACAATGTGTAATATTTTTCAAGTGTCGGATGACGATGAGACCGATATTGTCGCATTTGGGTGGCGAGAAGATCGATGGAACCACATTCACGGATAAAATCGACCACGTCACTACCGCGCTTGACTGTCTCTCGAAAATCCATTGCAGGAATGCCGGTTGTCAGCTCTTGCTTCTCTGCAGTAACTAGCGATTCAATGACACTTTCAATTGCTTCAGCCTCGGATGACACTGCACTCGTTTTTGACTGTTTCTTTCCAAAGAATGCTTCGTCCTCATTCCGTTTTCCACGGGCTTTCATCCCCGCAAATGGGTCATCCAATCCACGCGACACTGGTTTGGCACCAAAGAAAGAGGAGCTGGCAGCCCCATGCCCTACACTGGCCTTGGCTGCTATGGAACTTGTGTATAGTAACGTCGGAACAATCTTTTTCTTGGTTGTCGTGACAAGAAGTATGTGGTCCAATTTCACTTCATAAACTCCATAGTAACGATTTTTGGCAGTTCCGATTGATCCAATCGTGACAGGCTTTGGCTCTCCTTGTTGTTGCACTTCCCCCTCTGGAACATAACTGTCGGGTAGAAGGACCATGCATACCAGCGATCCAATGCCACCTTTCCCTGACTCGGATGATGAACCTATCGACGTATCATTACTATTTCGATTTTCCAACACGATTGCTGGCGTTCGGACTATGCCATACTTTCTTGCTGCCGATACAAGGAGTACTCTGCCAACGGCCAATACTGTGTCCGCTGCATCGTCAGCAGCAGCGCTGATGTAATGGAGCAGTTCCCTATTCTTGGAAATAAGTGAACTGCAAGTTCCGAAGTACTCCTCTAGATCCTCAGCTCCGACTCGCTGTTGTGATTCCGCCTTGAATTTATCCTCTAGCTTTGTCAATGTCTTTTGGCCACGAGAAAGGAGCTTGGGATAGTCATTGGCTGTTAATGCTCTTTGGGTCGCAAACTCGCTAAAGGAACGCTTGATCATGTTTTCGACACTCATTTCCTCCACTCGTAGCAAGTTCAATATCATATTGTAGGTCAAACGGAACTGGGATCGAAGCATAGTCGAAGACCCAGTCAACATGTTTCGCAAAATTCCAATGGGCGGTGGCTCTTCTCCAAAACAACACATAATGACAGTACCGACTTTGTCAAGACCACGACGTCCAGCTCGTCCCGCCATTTGCGTGTATTCTGAATCAACAGGTCGAACACATGCATGAGATGATACCCCCACTCTCCAAAGTTTTTGTATTCCCTCCGCCGAAGAACTTACCACCAGGTTCCAAAACTCGGAACTGCGACCCATCGTGTTTTCGAATCGAGTTGAATACCACGGCCCGCGCCGGCATGTTGACACCCATAGCAAATGTCTCGGTGGCAAACAATATCTTGATGAGGTTACGAGAAAAGAGAATTTCTACCATTTCTTTCAGAATCGGCAAGAGGCCACCATGATGCTGTAATTGTATTGTCAAAAAAGGTCAAAGTGAATGGTGGTTGAGTTGTTTTATTCATTGTTCTCCATACGAAGCATGCAATTTCAAACTTACCACACCAATGCCTCGCTTGACCATTTCACAGACACTCAAAACTTGTGGCAAGACAGCATCGTTGGGTGACAATCTTGCCACCGTTTGGAGTGTGAATCCTTGTACCGTACCGGCTTCAGCTGCCGTATTCAAATCCAGTGAACGCAACATGTTGGCAATTTCTTCGCATTTCTGTGTGGGATAATATAGTACACACAGAGAAAATTGGTAACAAGAAACAAATAGTAAGAAAATGAGCAAGTGTTGGGTCAAGGACTCATGCGCTAACCGAAAGTTTCTTGGCTTTTCGAGACGTACCTTTTTCGAAAAGGAAAAGACTACGGTCGGGGTCAATTCTTCTCGTTCTAAAAATCGCACCAAGGACATCCAATCCGCTTTGCTTCCTTGTGCTTGCCAAGCCATATTAGCTGGTCCCCGAGCAATTGGTTTTGGTTTCGTCGTGCCCTTATTGTTATTGTTACCGCCCTTGGTCGTGGCCGCCTTTGGTTTCAAGGCATTGGAAGCTTCTTGATAGCCAGTATCGTAAAAGCCACTTTTGCCTTCCATAATCTTGTGTAGTTTGAGATTGGCCCATAGATAATGAGATAGAGGGACGGGACGATAATCGGTTTTAATCACATGGACTGGTTTGCGTTTGGTTCTGCCAATCCAATCGGAAAATTCCAAAGTATTGGGTGTGGTAGCCGATAAAAAGATCAAATTGACATAGGATGGTAACATGATGATGACTTCTTCCCAAACAACACCTCGTTCCGAGTCATTCACATAGTGCACTTCATCAAAAATGACCCATTCAATATCTCGAATCAAATCCGCTCCTCGGTACAGCATACTGCACAACAACAACAATGTCAAGGTGTCAGTGTCTCGCCCGAGGAAAACAGAAGGGCGCGATACCGGTAGGTAGCTTTTTCGCAGGAAATTGTCGCAGTGTGTAACGAAGGAGACTCTTACCTTCTCAGAATTTCCGTCGTCATGATGAGGCAGGACGAGTCATCGACGTTCAATTGCAAGTCTCCCGTAATCAAGCCAACATTGCCAGCACCAAATTTGAGACTAAAATCTCTAAATTTTTGATTACTCAAGGCCTTGATGGGAGACGTGTAGACACATCGTGTTCCCCGTTGTTTGGCCAAGGCACAGGCGTATTCGGCCACTACCGTCTTGCCGGCCGAAGTATGGGCCGCCACAAAGACGGATTCATTGCGTTCCAAACGGGCAATGGCTTGTTGTTGAAAGGTATCCAAAGTAAAGGGAAAGGTCAAAGCTGGATTGGGAATCAATGTATGAAAATCATCAATGGGTAACAAGGCCGTGGTGGCCCATGATTTGCGAGTGGTATCATTCAGCAATTTGGCTTGACGTTGAGCAAGTTCCAGTGGATTCAAATGAATGTCATTATCATCACCATCGTCGTCTTTTTTCGATACGAGTTGCTTTTTTGTTCGAGCTTCGGCCTTGTACAACTCTTTGAGAAGTTGATCAATGTCCTCCTCTTCCGAACCAGTCGCGGGATCTTGATTCGTTGCTTGCAGCAAGTCTACCGTGGACGATTCTTCTTCTTTTTGCTCGTTGTTGGGATCCTCCTTCTTGTCGACATGGTCCTTGTTGCCCTGGTCGTTCTCCACCTGACTTTCATCATCACTCTCACTTTCATCACTACTCCCAAATAAGGAATCATCATCTAGAAAATTTTGATCCCATTGAATGGCTGAAGCAAATCGAGAGGGACCTTTGGGTAATTCTTCTTCTAGAGACAATACTTTGGAATCATTGTTGCGGTTGACAGCCTGTGCAAGGTCATCATCATCATGATTCGTTTGGCCTTTATTGGCATTGTCATTGTTGTCCTCTTTGCCATAGACCTGTTCATAGGACAATCCCACAGTAAAGTCGACTCCCGGAGGTGCCGTTAGTAGTGTCCCATCGTTCCACGATGCTTTAGATCCTTGTCGCAAGACTTGAAGTGAGGATTGAATGGCTGCTTCGGACAAGTATGGATTTTCTTCTTGTTCTCCTTCTTGTTCGGTACCACTCACATCGACATTACCATCAATGCCACCGGGACGAAAGGGACGACATTGTCCCGAGACACCTCGGGTATATTCGGTGAGTTTATTGGTCATGTTTCCCGACAATGGTCTTGCAGTATCATCCTTGACAAAATGAGCCCGATCAATTTCCAAAATTCCATTGTCTGCTGGCTGTGGATAGTGTTGTTGAATGGATCGGGGCAGAGAATCCCAATGGACCAAGGTCGTTTGAGGTTCCGACAGGGGACATTTGTACAAGTCCGAGGGAATGGGACGTTCCCATATTCCACGAATCGGTGACATCATGCCATTATCACGATAAAATTCATAAATGGCGTCGAGCGAAAGACTAGGAGGAAGAAGAGGTGACTCGTGGGGCGTCGCTCGTTTTTGCTGCTCTTCTTCTTGTTGAAGAAATCGTTGCAGGTGTTCCAGAGTCAATCCTGTTTGAGTCATGGCGACTTACGTCTCAATAGCCGAT
>SWEM01000483.1:0-23741 GCA_019593585.1 Nitzschia palea | reverse complement strand
CAAAAGATCCCATTGCTTGGAGGACTCATACATTCCTACCTTTGGGATTGGATCTACTATTGGAAGCATCCCTATTATTCAGAAGAAGGGTAGACAATGATCATAGGTCGATCCATAAATGTAAATTGTCGGCAACCAACGATAGCTGGGTATTATATTACACAGGTATGTCAGGGGTCACTTCGACCCCTGATTTCCCGACATTTTACGGGTTATCAAAGTGCATTCTTACTTCTCATTTGACAGTGCAGTGGAAACTTTACTTGTGTCATCGCCAGGGCAACCATGAGACTGAAGTTAAACCTCTGAAACTAGTCGCATCTGCACCGATTGCGCTCGAAAAATGCCGTCTCGAAAGCGCAAGAGTCGACAACAACGCGAGACGTTGAATCGAATGGATACCTTGTCTATCATCCGACAGGTGCTTCCACCTCCAAATGAGGTCTTCCTGCTTTCCGACTTTGTTTCTCGTTATGCTCCTTCTCTGAAATTGAATAATGACACGGAAATGCCGCATTCCATTCAAGAGAAACTCTCTCATTTGGTCATTTCTCCATTGGTTACCATAGGCCCATCGCCGCACCTTACTTCAGTTCAATTTCGAGAATCGGTTCCTAGCATCGTCGAAGACGTTGTATGGGCGCTTGTGCAACGTCGAACCTCTTGCAAGCACACAGGAAATGATAGAAGGAACGTTTTGGCGCAAGGTTTCTCGTCCTCGCCACCTGAGGATTATGCCAACGGCTGTGCAATGATGGTCTACCCCTCGATGCGACCAGGAATGACACAATTCGAAACCAATAACAATGTCACATTTTGCAAATCTTCACCCTTATTCTACCATCTGCACCGCCATATCGGTGACGAGTTGTTGCGAAAGCTGCTATTACATACTCGACTGTTTGTTCCTCTCGAATCTGGCAACAGTCCAAACGACAATCACGGAAACTACTTTTTGCTTTGTGGGCCACCATTGAATCATGGACCGGTGAGGCAGCAACATCTCTCAAACACAACAATAGAAACCGGGCCGAGAAAAGAGGAGTCGCAGGAACGCCCCAAAAGAAAGCGGCGTAGGTTTCATCCACCGATCGATTCCCACCTCCAGGCCAATCAAAGTATCGCCAGATTTAACTTGTTTTACTCGGATTCGTTCACGCCCAAAGTCGGTCTACACAACCAACATCCCTTTCACACGGCTAGTATGACACCCGAGAAGCTGCTGGCTTTCATGACCGACTTGAATAATCAGAAAGGTTGCCGACGACGCAAGCGATGGAAACGGCTACGAAGTTCTGGTGTCGAGATATGTCGAAAGATTCTCGCCTCGGGGAAAAAATGTGATTATCATCGCCTTATGGCACGTCACTGTCCCCTTCCCGATCTATGCGTTGTTAAAAGCATGGACGACAAGAGCGCTTTGCAGGCGCTGGTACAACGCTACAGTCCCCCAGAGAACGTGGCTTCGTTTGTCCGTGGGGTACTCGGCAAGGTGTTCCCACTCGAATTTTGGGGCTCGCATCAAAATTTAGAGCGTACCATGTCAACTGTCAAGGCATTCATCTTGCTTCGTCGCAAGGAGCGTCTTTCGAATAAAAGACTCATGTTCGGCATTCGCACGTGTCACTTGAAATGGTTGCAAGGGGAAAACATACCCAAAGGCCGTCTTTCTAGGACCAACCATGAAGCCACGAGTCGGTTGGCCCTCCTAGTATATCGATGGCTCTTCCGTGGCTTTATCATACCACTCCTGCGATCCAATTTTTACGTCACGGAAACAGAGTTTAGTGCGAAAAAAGTACTCTACTATAGGAAACCAGTGTGGTCGGCTTTCCGGGCACTTTCCATGCGCAAGCTTCTACACGAACAATTCCGAGAACTGACCAAAGACAATCTCGTCAGGTGTCACTTGTCTCATCGCATGGGTTTTTCTCGCCTTCGGCTTGTACCCAAACTAACTGGGGTACGTCCCATTGCTCACCTATCGCAACCGTATCGTTTGAACTTGGAAAAACTCTTGCAACCTCCAAACGGGACGACACCCTCAGTGAATCATTTCCTTCCGAAACTCTCATCCACAAACACTATTTTGGCTCAAGTCTTTGATGTTCTCTCCTACGAATCGTCTCACCAAAACGATCCCTTTGGTTCTGGTATGAACGGATTCTCAGACTTTTATCCTCGCTATCGACAATACATTACCAATTTGAAACGCCAACTGGATAGAACAAATCACCTCCATCTCATATTTGCCAGTATTGACATTGAGAAATGCTATGACAATATCAAGCAAGACTTGATGTATGACATCGCCAGTCGTCAACTCGTCAACGACCATTACATGATTCAGAAATATAGTCTTGTGTATAAGAACAATATCACTGGACGAATTCAACGAGTTATCAAGAAAATTATGGGGCCACCCGAGAACCTTCGACTTCTTCCTATGGATGGGCAAGATATAATGGCCACGTGTAGCAATGCCGTGTTGGTTTCTCACACATGTCGTGTGATCAATAATGAGGGCCTCCGGAGCCTTCTTTGTGAGCACCTGAATAGCAATCTTGTCGTGACATCTGGGCGCTACGATCGACGATATTTGATCCAAAGTAGTGGAATTTCTCAAGGAAGCATTCTATCGATGCTACTTTGCAATTTATACTACGGAAATGTTGAGAACATCCTCTTGAAAATGGAAAATCCACAGACTCCGCTGATAAGGGAACATGACTTGAAACAAGAAACGAGTTTTGATTTCTTGGCCCGCCAAGTGGATGACTTTCTTTTCATCAGCACCGAAAAGGAATCTGTGACGTCCTTTTTGCAAAATATGTGGCTTGGAAGCCCGGAACTTGGCGTCAAACTCAATCATGAGAAAACATTGGTGAGTGAGGAAGTCAGTCTGCAAGTCGACCACGAGCAAGAACGAAGAACTGTCAAGCTCCCCAGTGCTCCCGATAAACACGGACAGGGAAACAGGTTTTTTCCCTGGTGTGGTCTTTTATTTGACGTGCAAACAGGTGAGGTCGTGGTTGACTACCAGCGCTTTCAAGGTTCCTCAGCCAAAGACAGTTTGACTGTGGACAATTTTGGTTGCGAAGGATGGAAATTGGCAGCTAGAATGGAGAGTTTTGCAAGACCTCGCTGTGTCCCCATTCTCTTTGACAGTGAAATCAATGGGCCAAGTACAATCGTAAAGAATTTTTACGAAATGATGATGTTTGCGGCGGTAAAGACTGTGGAATATTTGCAGAGCACTCATGTGAATCCCACAGTGATGCACAATCAGGACTTTCTCATCAAATGCATTCATTCACTTGGTGCCTATTCAGGACGTCAAATCCGGTGCAACTTTAAAATGCAAAATCCAGGGAAAGGTAGTTTCATTTTCTCTGACGATGAAGTTATCTGGTTGACATGGCATGCCTTCTCGTCTGTTTTCTCGCAACGCCCCGAATTCAGGGCATTGAATCAGTCGCTGCAAATCAAGCTAGCAGCAAACCCATTTTCCTCAAACACCATCGAGAACATTGTCAAGAAGGTTGCTCGAGCTTTTATGTTGAACAGAAGCATTTACTGTAACCCCATGTAGAATATCTATCTTGCTCTTGTCGGAAAAGAAGCTAGTTGTAGGTTTTGCTCACCGCAAATACTTCAAAAAAAATGTTCTACTACGAGTTAGTACTATTTTGCAACCTCATTTCGCCATCATTTAGTCGTACCAGTCGATCTTTTCACTTTAGATTTCTTCGTGTCACTTGTGTGACAAGAGAAGGCAAGGCCGCCCCGGCATCTGTTCCAAAGATTCTGGGATCTGGCACTTGATTGTTCTCATTCTTCGGACTTATAATAAATATAACCGGTACTACAAAGGAACAACATTTCTGACAGAGGGTCAAGGTTGTTTGCAATCAAATTGCGAGTTCCACATCGATTAGATTCAACAACAATGACTACCGAAACCGATGAAAAGCAGAAAGCTGAAAATGCCGCAAAGAATGCCGCAGAGCTCGCTGAAAAACTTCAAGGTTTGGCCAAGCCCATCTTGGAAGCCATTGTGTTCGCTATCCCCATGATAATCAAGTATGGTCGGATTGTACGAGTGTACATTGACAAACTGCCTGCCAACGCCTTTAACTTTTTGGTCGGTTTCATATTCTGCTTCTTTGGGGGTCTCTATCCCGTTTTGTTTGCGGCCATTCAGGCCGCAGAGTATGGGGGACGCAAGGCAGTGATGAATGCCTTTCGTGACATTGCGGATGAAGTATTGAAGATTGTCGAAGAGTCCAAGAAAGATGACAAAGTGGATGCTGATGGGGATGGCAAGGCTGATGTTGACGAGCTCGCGACCAAGGAATTTGTACAAAGGAAATTCTTGTTGGTCATAAAAAAGATGGACCCCAAAAAGGTGGACAATGCCATCAGCAACATTTATCAAGTTTGGCTGGCTGTCGCAGCAGTGCTTACGATTGAATTTGCGAGGGCGATTTCGCTGGCCCTTTCTATTGCGGAATTTATCAAGCAACCAACCGACAGATACATCGCTCCCATCATCAAGAAGGTTGTTCCTGACGAGTACGATAAATGGGTTCCTATCATTTTGGGATGGTAAGTTGTGATAAAATATTCTGGTTTCCTGAACAGTGAAGATCTTACAATAATCTTTTTGCAGGATCGCAAAGTCGATTGGAATGTCGATTGCTTTTTACATTCAATCCGTTCGTTCCGCTTTTGCGTCAGCACTGATCGGTGGACTTATGATGTCTCGAGCCGCATATCAAGCTCTTATCGACCATAAAATTGATTTAGGAGGGCTAATCAAAGATTCTCATGGGGAAACCATGGTGGACGAAGTAATGTCGTATGCTTTGGCTGCCATTGGTTTCACATTTCAACTCATGATCGGCTTCAAGCTCCCATTCCCATTGAACCTGGTCTTGTTTCCTTTTGAGCTTGGTGAGTGGTCGGTCCGTTGGCTAGTAACGTCATCGACGACTATTGCGAAGTAGCAAACAAAACTGGTCCCAATGGTCGTCTCAGCGTCAAGCTCAGGTCATTGCTAGAGCAATTCCATAACATCGATGATCTATGACTACTTGTCTTTTAACATTCAGTTTGTCCTATGCCTATATCATAGATGGTGATTTATACCTTGGATGAGGGAGGTCAAGAATTCCATGGAGTGAGTCGTTCTTGTCGTTTGGGTTCGATAACGTTCGTTTGTTCGTTCGACTTCTCAGAGGACTGAGCTTCGGCTCCTGTGCTCTTTCAGAGTGAAAAGTGCCGGTACAAAGACAGTCCTCCAGTAAAAACTATGCATACGCTTTCAAGAAAGCACTGTTTTTAGCGCGAGCCAATTTCATTGAATTTTCGGATCTGTTTTCGCCGTTTCGCGCCCTCGTCATCGCAACCACAACCGATCATTTTGATGCCGATATCTTTGGCCAACAGGCTTTTCTCACAATTCCCGACTCTCATCAACGCCTTTTACAGTTGGTTCGTCGTTGTGAAAGAAAACAACCATGAGAATACTATCGACCACCGCACTATTGATCTTCGCCACATCTTCATGTACTGCCTTCAATCCTGTTAACTTGAAGGTTGGACGCAGCATGACCCCAGCGCTACACATGGCTAATCCAGACAAGTCCGTGTTCTTGACGCCTGAATCAGCCAAGGCGTGTATCAATCTTGCTGGCAGTCCAGTGTATGCCTACTCGTTGGAAAAATTGGAACAGAACGCCAATGCTTGCCTTGCCTTTCCCAATGCTTATGGACTCACTGTCCGATATGCCATGAAGGCCAGTCCAAACTCTTCCATCTTGAAATATTTCAATTCCCGAGGAATTCACATTGATGCATCCTCAGGGTTTGAAGCCAGACGAGCAATGTCTGCAGGAATTCCTGCAGAAAACATCAGTTTGAGTTCCCAAGAGTTACCTTCTGATTTTGCTGAGCTTGTAAAGATGGGGGTAAAAGTCAATGCATGGTAGGTAGACGGGGAATGGTATTGAAAAAAGTTGACAATCCAAATTCGCCGTGCACTCATATGAACTGGTTTCCCCGCGTAGCTCTGTATCTCAGCTTGAACGTTTTGGCCAAGCGTTTGCTGGAACTGGGCAAAAGGTGGGAATTCGTGTGAATCCTGGTGTTGGTTCGGGTGGGTTCTCGGCATCCACGACGGCATTCAGCAAGACGAATGTTGGTGGTCCTTCCTCGTCGTTTGGTATTTGGCACGAGTTAGTTGCGGATGGCACAGTACCAGATATTGTCACCAAGTACGGTTTGACGGTTGAGCGAATCCATACTCATATTGGATCGGGCAGCGACCCTGGTATTTGGCAACAAGTGGCCTCCAAGTCGCTGTCGTTTTGCAAGTTGTGGTCAACCGTGGAATCCCTCAACTTGGGTGGTGGTTACAAGGTAGGAAGAAACGCGGGAGAACCGACCACGGATCTCCAAGAAATTGGTCAACCAGTGAAGGAGGCCTTCAAGAAATTTGCCGAGGAAACTGGTCGGGAGCTACGGTTGGAGATTGAGCCAGGAACCTACCTCGTCGCCATGGCGGGTGCTCTAGTATCGACTATCCAAGACAAAGTTTTCACTACTGGTGAATCAGGCCATGTGTTTTTGAAGCTGGATGCAGGCATGACGGACGTCCTTCGTCCCTCCCTCTATGGTGCTATTCATCCTATTACTATTTTCCCTGGATCGGGCCAATCATCGGACGTTGGTTCTGAGACTGAAAATGTTGTTGTGGTTGGACATTGCTGTGAAAGTGGGGATTTGATGACCCCCAAGCCTGGAGAGCCAGAAGATCTTGCCGAGCGCACTCTCCGACTGGCTGGAATTGGTGATATCGCCGTAATGGATGGCAGTGGTGCCTACTGCTCCGGAATGAGTACCAAGAACTACAACTCGTTCCCTGAAGCACCGGAAGTTCTAGTCGACAAAGAAGGCAAGCCTCATTTGATCCGAAAACGCCAGCTACTTGAACAGATTTACCAAAATGAGTTGGATATTGCCGACTTCTTCTAATGGATAGATTGAAACGATTGTTTTATTGGCGAGCTATGCCAATTAGATTGACATGCACTTTCATACTGCAATTTCTCGTATCATTGCCATAGATTTATCTGGAAAGATATCTCCATTTGGTTTGGATGCTTTCTAGAGGAACACAGGCGAGCTGGTGAATGTGACCCAACCTTTGCAAAACGTTGCCATGAGAACGTGACAAGAATGTCCATTTAATGGACATGGAAAGTCGCAATCAGCTAGAGTGAGTTCTATGAGAGCTTCATCAGTCGCTCGGCTGTCAATACAAGTGCACCCATCCATCCTTTGCGGCGTGGATAGCTTTGGTCATTTTTTGATCGTTGTCGTGCGTGTTGTGTTCAACTTTAAAAAAAAGTGATGACATGCAAGAAGAAGGTGACGAAACCGTACTTGTGTTTCAAATGAACCATTTCCAACTTGTGGGGTAGGAGTGCGCTTTACATGCCGCTATCCTTGTTAGAATGGAATGGGCTGTCGTCTCTCTCTTGTGATGTGCGTACATGTACTGCACATCGCAATATTGAACTCTTATTTAAATCTAATGTGGGCTGTTGTGCACAATAGTAAATTCGTTTGTGATGCCGATTATCAAATGGGACTAGCCGGAGCAGGGTTGGAATAAATTGATACGTTAGTATGTCATTCCCTTATTTTTAGTATTATAGAGGGTATTTCCTATTTCGAGAAACCCATCAATGCGAAAGACTAATTCTATTTTACAGTTATGATTAGTTTTGCACTTAAGGTGAAATGTCAGTACCTACCAGTAGTAGGGTAGTGAAACAAGATGTGTGAATCGGAATTGGACGATTTTTCAAGGGATAGAATTCGGATCGGGGTGTTCCGATATTGATTTTTCCTGTGTCGCACACATGTCAATGCCACCATAGATTCACAAAAGTAAAAGGGGGGGGCATCCGCGAGCGCAAGGGCTCTCTGTCAACATGCACCAGACTGGCGCGAAGAGGCCGAAATTTCCATAGTCGAGTCCAACGCTTTCAAGAACTACCCCGTGTCAAGACGGGAGCGATGACGAAGAAAGTGTTGCCGTGAATGACCCCAAGGCACAGCTTATTAGAGTTGGAAACAACGATGGAAAGTGGCCAAAAGTCAACAGTGGTCGACGTCCACACCGATGCAATGAAGCAGATGGCTGACATACAATCCACTCCGCAACCTGTCACACCGGAAAGTCCAAAGGTCGCCGACAGTTTAATCCCAACGTCAACCGCTGATTTATCGATACCCACCATCTCAGACGAAAAGAAAGCGTGCGAGTCAGAATCAAGCGACTCAGGCCTGGAACATGCGGTTGTTGAAGCTGCTGTGGAAAGAAACAACGAAACAGTCGACCCCACCAACAAGGCGGTCGCCAAGAGTTCGGCTCAGCAACGGCCTATCAACTCCCGACCTCGACGATCTCCAGAGCGACAACACGATGACGAGGGGTCCTCATCAGACGACGACTCTTATTTTGCAAAGCACTTACCCAGTCCGAAAAGTGGAAGAAGCTTTTCCTACTCAGATTCTGGCTCGGTCGGTGCAGTCGCAGCACCATTCTACCAAAACAATGCTGGCAAAGAAAGTGATGCAAGCCTATCGTTTTCGGACGAAAGTGACGATGGTGCCCATCATTCGAATCAGAATCCAGGTGTGCTTATATCGCCGATGATTCAGCCTAGAAGCTCTGTCGCTGATATGAATCTTTATCCTCAACGAATCACCCGCATGCATTCAGTCAGCTCCTTAGTCAGTTCAGGTAGTAGCGATGATGGACGTCCGCGTCGACACGCTAGGAATCGATCTTCGGGAAGTAGTGTATCCTCGTACGCGACCTCTGGTACTACTAGTGATCCAAGCATCAAGGCCGAGCTGCGTGAAGTTGCTGTGGAAGGTCGTCCGCATAGTCAATTTACCGAAACAAGCGGCCGGCGATCCCCGGTTCTGGGACAACATGCCATGCCGGGCTACTTTTACTCTACTCCTTCGCCAGTCATTTCTCCTCCTCTCATCATGCAAGGATACCCTCCGCAGCAAGGAATTTCACACCCGCAACCGCTGCCCATGACGCAGGAGAGAATGCCCACATGGAACTTTAGTAGAGCATCGCCGGATCCTTACTCCTCAGGTCCTGATCGCGGCTATGGCGCGACTCCACAAACCACGCTAACATCGCACGACAGTGGATTCCGAGAATTTAGCGATAAATTTCCTTCCACAGCAGTTTTTCGCAGCGTGACCGACCAGCCGGACGACCATTTGAGTAACCAATACATGAGCGGACATGGGTCATCGAGCAATCACTTCAAGTCACAGAAGCAAAACTCCAATTCTGAACATGAGGAATCACAAACATCAGGTTCTCATGGAGGCAAAGGCAACCGCGAAACTAGTCGCCTTGGATCATCGCAATTGTCGGCACGAAGCCGTACAACCGGGGCTGACCCGTCGAATCCTATGTTAGACCTGCCTTCCCCTGACGGACGAGGCTTCAAAGTTTACTGGCAACGCTGGATCATGTTGCTGTACATGTCTGTTCTTAATTTGCTGTCCGACTGGACATGCTATTCTGTTGCCCCCATTTCCTTGTTGACTGAAGAAGCCTTCGGAAACATTGACCCCGAGCGCCTTGTTGTTGTTTTTTTGAGTGCCAATTCGATTGCCAGTATCTGCGAACCAATTGTTTTGTCTCGCCTTGGGCTTCGACGAACGGTTTTGTTCGGCGCACTGCTCCTCATGATTGGAAGCATCGTGAAGAGCGGCTCAGTCCCCCCTATAGTCCAGTCTGACATTACACAAGGAGAGTCGGCATGGAGATTGTACCTAGGATTCTTTTTGGTGGGCTTGTCCCAGCCTTTGTATCAATGTACTCCGACATTGCTCTCCTCCTCTTGGTTCCCTGAGGAAGAACGAACGATGGCCACTGGTGTTGCATTGAATGCAAACCAAGTTGGTATCGGTTTTGCTTTTGTTTTTGGAACATTACTTGTTGGGAAGAAAGATGACATTATCCCATACTTTGGCCTACTCAGTACTCTCTCTGCCATTGTGTTTATGGGTGCACTGGTACAATTTGATGATGCCCCGCCAACTCCACCGTCGGCATCGGCCCGAGTGGTACGAGGAACTTTCGATGTCAAGCTCCCGAGCATTAATACGATTGTCGAATCCGTACGAGGAGGTTTCAATCCCCACGATGCTACAGTGAACGCAGCTCCAAGATTCAACGTTCTTGCTGGAGCGCCCAGCCCAGCAACAAACAACTCAGTAACTGGAGCATTGGAGAAACAAAGAAAAAGTAAAAAGAGTGGAACAAGACGACGAACAAATGGATCGAGATCATCGGCGAGCAAAGACAGTGGCCTTGGAGCACCTTCATCTGCAAGGTCAGGATCTACCGCTGAAGCAATTGCTGAAATTACAAGAATAAAGGCGGAAGCGGTCGGAGCGGGTGCGATGCCTCCTTCGCCAATGATCCCAGTGCATCCTCAATCACCTGAAGCAGCCGCACGACTTCACGCAGAAGGTGACTCTTCGCCCCTTTCTCAGGATGGATCCGTTTCATCACAGGGACCCAACGGAATGAATCAGCCACCCTACGGTGTAAACCTAATGTTCCCACCCTACCCGGGCATGGGTCAACCAGGAATGCCCCCTGGAATGATGCCACCTCCCTATCCCTACCAATATTGGGACTCACGTCTTCCTCAGCAAATGCAACAACAACAATACTACCAGCAGTACTATCCCTATCAACAGCCTGCTTACCCACCCCCGCCGCATCCATACTACTTTCCCCACGGTACATATCCTCCACCCTACTTAGCGGCTTACGACTATGCCCATGCTGATTTCCCTTTGGCATCAGAAATCGATGATGGCGCAGAGCCGATCTTGACCATAACCCCTCACCATCTTGACATCGAAGTTCGTGACGATCAAGTCATTCGTTCCCTGAAGGCTTGTTTTGCGAGGCAAGGCTTCATTCATGCACTCGTCGCGTTTACTGCATCAGGAATTGTTATCAATACCTTGTCAACGTACATGGACTACCTTGTGCGGCTCAATGGCGCTCCACGTGCATACACTGGTATAGTGGGTGGAGCGTTTCAATTCATTATTATGATTTCAAGTCTCATCATTGGAAAATTCACAGACACCTCGCGTGCATACTATTCCGTGACCATTGGCATGCTTGTTTTGGGGGCGTTCGCCTTGGCTGAGTGCGGAGTGAGCTTGGATTCGGATAAAGGAAACGATCTTCGTTGGTGTCTCATAGTTGTTGCTGCCTTGGTGGGTCCACTTCAACCAGTTTCCACAGAGCTTGGAGTCGATGTCGTCTATCCCTTGAGTGAGAACACAGTCCTTGTGATTCAACAACTTTTCTCAAACCTTCTGAGTGCTCTGTTCATTCCAGTTTTCAAGGCGCTGAAGAAAGTTGGTTCTGACACGATTGACGAGACGGAAATGTTTGAACGCCCCGACTACACTTTCTCATTTTACTTGCTTATTGTCATTCATACCGCGGCTACTGTTTTTTTCGCTACTTTTAACGGCAAGTACCTTCGCTATGAGCATGAGCTTGAAAGGAGAGCCGAAGAGGAGGAGCGAGATGAGATCGAAAGGGAAGCTCAAGAGGTGGTCCATCCATTTTTCCGAGGTCCTGGAGATCACCGAGCGGCTGGAGAAAGGCAGCCACTTGTTCGAAATGTTGTGTAGATTTATGACTTCCCTGTTGACGGTGAATAATTATTAACATAAGGAACTATCGCTCCTTTTGGTAGTTTCTCCAGCCACCATTTTCACTCTTGCATTGATCGAATAACTTTGACAGGGGGAAGTTCAATTTCTTCGCCCGACTCCGTGTCCTCAACGATGACTGTCAAGTCTAGCGCGGCCTTGTCAACGGCATGCCTTCCGGGGTTGGGACGGTCCGTGTTTCTCGAGAACTCGTTCTCAAACTCATCCCCTGAAGATACTGCCTCTTCCACAACAGTCCAAAGGTCTTTGTTTAGTAATTCTTTGTCGTCTTCGTTAAGGAAATTGGCGTAAATCATGTATTGGCCGTACGAAATCGAAGCAATCTCAATGGATTCCGGGTCATCGCTCACTCGTTTCTTGATGCGTTTGAGAAGTCGGCGCATGGTTAAGCCTTGCGTGTCTGTTGCTTTCTTGGCTTCTCGAATGGTAATGCTGTCCCATAATGTGTATTTTTGACCACGAAGTCCAGGGACTTCTTCGGCTGGAAGTGGTACAGTAAAGGCGAAAAATGGAAGGGCCAGATTGATAAAGGCGTTGCGATGACGTTTCAATGGTGCATCTTGGACCAGCTTCAAGAGTTCAAGACATGACAAGGCAGATACAAATGCAGTTGTCGTTATCATAGCGGGAACGATTCGACCAGCAATTCGTCGTGTTTCCATCAAATCTGCGGGAGGGATACCATAGCAAGTTGCACGAAGGTTACTTGCGGCAGTAATAAATGCAACATGACCATTGGATTCATCATCCTTTTCGAATTCTGCAACATGCAATGTACGGTCGCCCAAAGAAGAGAAATCTTTGAGTGGCTCCAAAACTTCGATGATTTCATCACTTTTGTTCTTGTGACTAAATAAATCATCCTTTGCCGCCAACAATGCTGCTCTGACTTCCTCGACCGAGACCATGGAATTCGAGTCCTTTCCGAGCAATGTTTCTATTCGCAACCTCGCACCGTGCCGTACAAACTGAATTAAATTGTCGTCAATATCTTGCTCCTGATGATTCTCTCGACAACTTTGTGGAAATGTTAACGAGGTTGGCGACTTTCGAGCACCAGACCAAAAGGGCAAACCTTCCTCATCAACGCTGTCGATTGGGTGCTCATTGAGGAGTTTTACAATAGAGTCGTGAAAGAGCTGGTGGGCTGTTTGTATTGCCCAAGCGATGGCGCGCTCGCGTATTTCCGAAGATTCGAGTGAAATTGACAAGCTGGATAAATCCTCCGCCAACTCTATTGCTGCTTCCACGGCTGCCTCCTCGCTGAGATCATGTCTTAAGGTCTTTCCGAGCCGCTCGATTCCCGACGAAGCAAGTAGTTCGGCGTATTGGTTGGCTTGTTTGGGACGTCGAGCGAACAAGCCATCAAAAAGGTCACGTCCCCAATGAATAGTGTGAGAGATGCTGTAGGGAAAGTTCTTCAGAGTACAGACAGGAATAGCAGGATCTGGGGGGTCAGCACTCGAGGCGTAGGATTCACTCAAGTTTGGAACGACAACTTGCACGTTTCCCTTCGATCCAAGTGTGCCGGCATCGACCAATGCTTTTTTATTCGCAACACACTGTGAGTCCATGTACAAGCGAGCATCAACATTGTCGAGGGCGTTGAGGACGATGTGGACTTTTTTGGACCAAAATGTGCTGTCGAAGGGGCCGCTTTCTGTATCCCCTACTCTGTTTGTGTAACTTTCAGTTTTGACCAATGGGTTGAGTCGAGCAATGGCCTCTTCTGCTGCTTTGCTTTTGAACTTTGAAATGTCCCCGTCTCGAAAGAGAAATTGACGACTCAAATTTGATCTCTCGATAGTATCCATATCAGTCAAGACAATAGATCCCTTCTTTCCCGTTCCTGCTTCCATCGCCGCAAGATTTTTCAAAAGCTCACAACCAATGGCTCCAGCACCGACAACGAACAGCTTTCGATTCTTCAATGCCTCGGTAGTATCCTCACCCATGATGTAGGTCAAACCAGAATCGACATTCGCTGATGGTGCCGCTCTCCCGGGCTTCTCCAGATCGAGCACCTCGTCGCAATCGTAAAGAAGGAATTGTTGAATCGGATTGTACAAGCCAGATGCAGCCTTGAGACATTCTTGCGCCGCGAGGGCACCAAAGATTGCCTGCATTGGTACGAATTTGGCAGCACACTTGGCTGCGAAAAGCTCGCGATGTGCCAATCCGTTCTTGTCCATTTGCTGAACAAATTCACCGACCCCATCATCGATGGGCAATTTCTGAAATTTCTTGACAAATTCATTCAAGGACTGAAAGGAGTCGAAGACAGCATTTTTTCTTCCCTCATCAAAAGCTTTATCGAAATCACAGGGGGTAAACAGTGATGCATCTTTGTACACATTCTTGGTGGCATCATCCAGACTGACAAAAGTTACTGGAACAAGAGCCTTCTCTCGACTGAAACTAGCCGCAGCTGAATTCACGTCATCGACAAAGGATTGCAGGTCAATTTCCGAGGCCTTCACCTGTACAAGTATTTTCTCTGGGGTCTGCACTTTTTGGACGATACAAGATACCTCCATTTTATCTCCGTTGGCCCGCTGAAATCGAATCTCATCGCCTTTGGAAACATCATGACGTTCTCCTTCCACGGCACGGACCAAAAGTAGAGGTTCATCTGTGTCGCTCACAACTTCCACCCGGTCTAGTGGAACAACAGCAGGTGTCTCACCATCCGTATCGTGAACCATAAAGGTGGGGCCGAAATCGGAAAAAATGCGCCCATGAATTCCTGCCGTTTCAACAGCTATAAAAGGACATGCTTTTTGGCGGCAGATCTTGTTCATGGCCACTTGAGTATCGTAGGGACGATCCACACAGAGGAAAATACCATCCGTTTCCTTGGCTTCAAATTCATCTCTTGTTATTGTCTGGACATGTAGTGAGGGATTGAGTCGACGTAGATAATCGACAAGAATTTCATTCGTGGACATGTCCATTCCAAGTTCCGCACGAGCACCTCTGACATAGGTTTTTCCTAGATCGTCCCACCTCGGATAGTGATAATTGTCGTCAAGGGAAGACTGCGATGTCACTATGACAATGGTTCCGATCCCTGAGAGGGCAAGATTTTTGGCCGTTTCGTACAACAGTCCTGACGTGGAAGGGCCATCTAGGAAAACAGAAGCCGACCGGACAAGACTATGAGCTCTAGCGCCAAGAGTGTAGACTTGTCGACTGTAACGTTCTTCGTCATCGTTCACATTAACTGTCGTTTCACCACCACGGGGAATGCTATTCGTGCCGACAACCAATCTAGATGACAGTGGTAGATAGTGTGATCTTGTTCTATCTGATCGACCAGCAGCGATATTCAAAATACAGAATAAAGATACAAGAACAATGAATGATTTCATGACAGACGACTTGGACGACGATACCAGGCCGTATATCAACATCCTTTCTATTTGTCAGACAACTCGAGAAGGAAATGAAGGTCTCGAGAAAATGTGAGCTCTGTTTCGACACGTGGAATAAACAACAGTACCGTAGGTATGTTTTACGGTATCTATGTATATTTTCTACTGATACTACTAGGTTCAATGGGATGTGCCTAGGTAATATGATTGCCGGTACTAGTATCTTGTATACTGCCTATGAACAAAAGATATGTGCAAAAATTTTCCACCATTTTCCACATTCCCAGCCGACAGGGAAAGAAACGATGGTGATTTACTTGAACAATGCCGGTCAGGCATTACTTTCTCAAGAAGTGAGAGCAGCTGGAGTTGCTGCACTGGAACAAAAGCCTTGGGAGTCTCACGGAAGCGATGACCAGCAACGAATTCGAGAATGCTTCGCTTCACTCATTGACGCGGAATCGAGTGACATTGCCATCATGCCCTCTACTGCCTTTGCCATTAGTATGGCAGCACGCAACATTCAGCGCACTCGTGCAAAGTCCAAAGGGAAAATCTTGTTGCTGCAAGATCAATTCAACTCTGCCGTGTATCCCTGGCAGCAAATTGTAGAAGAATCCAATGGATTAATCTGTTTGGAAATTATTCCTCATCCAACACAAGATATAGAAGATGGCTGGACCAAGGCCATTCTCGATCGAATCGATCCAAGTATCATTGTAGCTTGCTTGCCACCTCTACATTGGTCCAATGGATCATTGATCGATCTGGAAACGATTGGAAGAGTCTGTCGGGAAAATGACGTTGAACTCATTGTCGATGCAACTCAAGGTAAGAATGGAAATCTCGGGTACCATTACCTCTGAACCTTTCGCTAACGGCTTGTCTTGTACCAATTAGCTGTTGGAATCATGCAAGTATCTGTCAAAAAGATCCAACCTGCCTTTCTAGCGTGCAGTGTCCACAAGGTTAGTGGGATTTTTTGTATTGAATTATTGACTTTTGTTCAGTCTCATGGCCTCAATGAATCGTTCTTTCAAACTGTACTACAAAAGTGGCTTCGAGCCCCTTCAGGATGTAGTCTCGTCTTTGTCGACAAGAAACTTTGGTCCTCTTGGATACCCTTGGATTACCATGGGAGATCACGCGATATACCTGGTGGAACGAATTGGGAGGCCAGGAAAAATGGAATCGGTCCCGATGGATATCCAGAAAAATTCGTTGACGATTCTCGGAAATTCGACAGTGGAGGGAAGCCAAATCCTATCTTACTTCCTATGCTTCGAGCGTCACTGGAGCAGGTAGTGCTGATTGATCGCGATCAGGCTCAACAATCGTTAAAGACTTTGACGGACCCCCTGGTCTCTTGGGCTCGCAACCACGGATACACTGTACCAATGGAGCCTCGTGCTTATCATTTGGTGGGTATTGAGCCACCGGGACGCACCATTGATGAGCTATTGGACATGGCCGACAAGTTGAAAATGAACGGAATAATCGTGGCAGTGCGTTGTGGTGCATTGCGAATTTCACCTTATCTAAATACCACCGACGCTGATATGCAAAATTTGATTCATGCTCTTGAAAATTTGGACTGACTACGTTGTTTTACTTGCTATCTTGGGGCTATTCAGAACATGTGTGGAACTCGTTGCCGTGAATAGCAAGAATTTGTCACAAGTAAGTCCTTGATAAATATCAAGTGGAAGAGGACTCCACGGACGTCAAACTAGAATCGTCACTGGTGAAGTCAATCGATTCATCGCTGGACGGACTATGACCATTTTCTGTGAGTACATGGCTGTCACCGACTGATGTTTGTGGCGCCAACGGTCGCGCTTCAACTCTTCGATTGACATTCTGGGTTAATCGTTGCTTGCGCAAAGCCGTCAAGAAATTTTTTATACTGTCAAGGGAGATCTGGTCGTTTGCGGAAACTCTACGAGAAAACTCCTGGCGAGATAGTGTTAGTAGCAGTACAGCAAAATGATCCATTCAGCCGATCTTGAAACAAATCCTTACCTGCAGCTTTGAGCGCAACCCATCAATGGACGTTTCATCACACTTGATGCGCAAAATGTCTTCAGAAAGACTTTTCAGAAGTTTCTTGCCTGCCGCCGCGTTTTGTCCCGACGATGGATCCTGGCAAACTTCGGGGTCAGATATCTTCCCTGTTAATTCTGCCTTGATGCGCGATGCCTAGCATACAAAAGGAGGGATCAAGATAAGTTTTGCTTTGAAAACCCCATCGACTACAAATAACTTACATCGTCAACAGCATCGGTAGGCCATCCACAGGCTATGGCCATCCCAACACCATAATCTGGTGTCGCTGTGCAAGGTCCAGATGTCAGCTTGTGTGTGTATCGAATATCACCGTTTCTCTCTGTAGAGACAGATGAGCTCAGATGTTGATTCTGTACAGAAGAATATATTTCTCCGAGCTTGTAGAGCTGAGGATAATGGGTCACGAAGAAGGTCATGGCACCTTTTTTGAGCAAGAACTCAGAAATGGCCCATGCAATGGCCACTCCATCCTCGTTGCTTGTTGCTCTTCCGAGCTCGTCCAATAATACCAGAGACTTATGTGTTGCGTTCGAACATATGAAAGCAGTCTCTTTCATCTCTAGCATAAACGACGAAATGTTGTTTTCTACAACGTTTTCAGCCATGAGAGACAGCTTGTGGATTTTCTTGAGCATTTTCCGCCTTACCTTGGTCATCAGAGGTCCCCATTCTCGCACACAGTCGATTCCGAAGCTACATGAAACGAGTTTGATCGTGAGACGGAATTCATTCTCTTCGTGCAGTACCTGGTACAACATCTAACCTACCGGAATGGTCGCCTGTTCGGCAGGAACATAGCCCCCACAGTGTGCTAGTAGAACGATGATCGCAAGTTGTTTCAGATAAGTGCTCTTGCCGCTGCCATTAATCCCAGAAATCACGGTGAAAAATTTGCTACTCGAGGCGTAAGTATCATTGGGTATGATTTCCCTGGGACCGTCGGACGAACTCAAGAATGAGTCTGTGACATCAATGCCGTATCGACCATTCCTGATCAAGATGTGATGGTCCTTGTGTGACGTTTCGTCGCCGATGAGTACCGGACGACACCACGGCAGCTTTGAGAGGGTAACCTTGTCTGCAAAACCATGACAAAGATCCAAGAGTGCAATGGCGTCTGAAAGGGCCGCCAAGGCATCGTACTTTGATCTTGCTTCTTCCAGCACTTGTTGAACCCGCTCATAGGTCATGAGTAGCAAGTCCTGCACGTTGTCTTGGGCTCGAGCATTCAAACTATGCACCTCTTCAGTGGTACAATAAATGTGCCTTCCACTCTTTATTGGCTGAATGAAAATGTTCGGAAGGTTAGGGGCATTGTCGGCTGGGACAGACAAATAATACCCCCGTGACGAAGTGTATCGAACTGAAACATGCATACCATGGACCTCTGCATACTCGTCGGCTTTCTTGTATATGTCGTCCACGTTGGCAAGAAACGCTTTACGAATGATTTCCATCATTCCGTTGTCCTGGCTCTTGAGTGCGAAACATTCTTGATGACGCATTGCATTGACATTTCGAGTGAACTTGGTGCTCTCTGTGAATACGTTGTTGACCATCTCTCTGATCTCTGCCAACTGTGGCTGGGACAACGCCTGAATAATTGCTTGCAGGAGGTAATTCCGGTGTGGTGAGCCTGTCGAGGCTGGACCACCTCCAAGGCCCACTAGCAAGCTCGATCTACAACTTACAGCAGTGGCTCCATCACTTTGGTGTTGTTCGCATGGCTCAAGGTCTCTGATATGATCCTGCAACATGCTCGCTAGAGCCGGAAGTGCACTAAGTGTGGACTTGATACACACCAATGCTGATATGCCCTTACTGGCCATCCGTGCTGTTACCTCAGGGCTCTCGCCTCTTGCTGGGGAGTGCTTCATCTCGAGACGAGGAACTACTGCAATGTCTGTGAGCATCTTGTCAATAGCGGGAAGAGATTTCAGATGTTCCAGAACAGCGTAGAAAAAGTCTTCATGTTCCAAGAAACTGTCCACAAGGTCGAGCCGAGCATTGATCGTGTCCGAGCGACAAGGAGGTGCCATGAGCGTTGTTCTGAGAAGCCTTGTTCCAACAGTTGTTTTTGTACAATCAATACTATCGACCAGAGAATCTTTGGTTTTACCTGTTTTGGCATTGACGAGAAGCTCCAGCTGCAGTAAGGTGGATCTATCAATTGCCATGCGGTTCTTGCCGCCTGAGTTCACAATGACATCCAGGCATTTGCGCGCGAAGGAAGCTCCTAAAGTTTGTTGTGTATAATGAAGAAGAGCATGGGTCGACGAGAGCAAGATGTACTCTTCCATCAACGTGGGATCGAACATATCCGTTCTGGCAAGACGCTTGAGGAGTTCCGCACCTTTCGTCTGATCGAAGCAGGATCGCGAAATGAACTTGACGACGGTGCTTTCATTTCCAGTTTCTGGATTCGCGTAGATTTGCACGAGCTTACGGGCCAAGGGAGAGTTCTTTCGGCCCTCGTTGAGCAAGACTTCATGTGGCTTGAGCATGTCCAAGTACGCAATCGTTTCAGTGTATGTTTGTCCATTTCCTTGTTTTGTGACTTGAAGGGATATTGGAGCGCCTACATCCAGAGATGCGATACAAGTTTCACGTGCGAGATTCTCGCCAACGGCACAGACGATATGCATAGTTGGTCTTGCTGCGAGGCGACTAGATGCTGCATTGGTGCGGACGGACGTGGTACATCGGTGGATGGACGAATGACAACGAAGCGTCGACGTTGTGTTGATAGATCGGGACGATCGAGGAGCTGCAGCAACTTTTCGATGACTTCGCGACGAACGCGATATCTGAAATCGACGCGAACCACGATGGATGTCCTTGTCCGATGATGATTTGGTGCTTTCGGAATGCACATGCAACGAACGATTGCTGGTATTGTGGAAGCGATTTGCATTTTCTGAGTTTTCCACTTCCCGGTTCGTCGACTCATCGTTGGAACGGGACTTTTTAGAGGGTGGTAAGGATCTTCCCGGCATGTCTAGAATATGTATTCAGCAGGTTGTTGCGACTCCTGTGGCCCCTTTGCAAATAATCTGTTTGTCAAAGCTAGAAAATGGAAACAGATCACGGCAACCAGAATTTAGCGGGACTCGCCACATCACGTCCAACCATCGAAAACTGTCCGCCGTGCGAGTCATACATCAGTTATGCTGGCTCTTTCACGCTCCCTTCACCATGTTAGAGTTCTCTTCAGAAAGCCAAGGTTGTAAAAAGCTGGTTACAGAAATGCTCGTTGACCATGGAAACCAAGTGGTTGGTGAATACAACCAAAATGACTTTGAGTGACTCTCGTTCCTTCCTGGTTCAGGTGCTTTACCGTACATTGCAGTTTACCTTTCGCAGTTTAATAATATGCCAAGTCCCGGAAGTAGTACATTGACAGTGAGTTATGCGACCGCGTGTTTACCTTTATTGTAGTTGCGTCCTACCGCCTACGGTGTCCCAAATCTTGTTCGTACCTCGTACGGACGCTGCATCGTGTTTTCACCACAAAACGTGCGATTACATCCGACCGGATAATAAACAAAAAAAGTGCTTGCTTGCACCCAACACAAGCTGTACAAAGAAATGAGAGAACTAATGATTGACTGTGAAAGGGAAATGGAACATTCCACCCGCAAGCGCCAACTGAACGCTCCAGCACACCATTGGTATCTTTTCCCTACAAATCCAAATGGCGGAGCGACGTTCCGATTGGGACAATCCGTACTCCTTAGAGGTCCTGACCACTGGTACAAGCCAGGTGTTGTTCAACATGTCGATTCGAAAAAAGTAGAGGTCAGTTTGAATGAAACATCCCATAAAACTCGACTCAATAGAAAAGATCAGCGCCGTCTCCTCCTTCCCTGCCACGGCCCTTCGACGTCGGGAATCATCGTAGTTACATCCGAGACAACTCATTTTCGACACGTTGTCGGATATGTCAAGTCCAACGATCGAGTTCTTGAAATCGGATGTTCGTCTGGTGAAACGTCCAAGTTGATCCTACGGTATTGTCAGTCTTGGGTGGGACTTGATACTTCGCAGGAAATGTTAAATATCTGCCATGAAACGTTGTCGTCCTTCCCTCAATCCACACCTCATCATTCGGTGATTGTAGACGCACTGGTTGACCCACAAAGAGCAAGAAAAGAAGCGACCAAATTCGGTGAACCAAGCGTTGTTTTTTTGGACATTGGTGGCAATCGGGAATGCATCAATGTTATAAGGATGATAGCCTGGATTCTAGAAGAATTTGAACTTTGTCTTTTGGTGGTCAAGAGCCGTGAGCTTGTACACTCAATCTTGACTTCAGATTGTGTGATCGACGATGTAACTGGTTTGATTGACAAGGGGCACGAGTGGTATCAAGGACAACATCACAAACGAGCACTCCCAAAGCATCCCAAGAAGGCTGCACTTGTCATGTCGCCTCTGGATCCTTCCAAGGCGATCTGTCGATACCACAACTATCACAAAAATGGATGCAAAAAGAATGATTGCGATTTCGACCATGAATATTGCCACGCTTGCTTGGGCAAAGGTCACGTTGCCATGGTATGTCCGACACTTCTCGGCAACGATCCCAATGACGGTGAAGGGATTGATTCTAACGAACATTCCGTTTCTGGTTAGAAGGACATCGAGACTACCGGTAATTTAGAGAATATATCTACCGGCAGGATTCGGATAAAAGTGCAAGGATTATTGTAAAGAATCATATGCCATTAGAGTAAAATGAGTCAATAGAATAATCGGAACTGTATCTCGCAAATCGAAGCATGAAACCAACTACCGGTAGATGGCCATATTGATCCACAGTGGAGGCAACAAGACTTTCGCATCAAGTGAATAAATGCTCGTATCTTGTTGCCCTCTCTCTCTCGCCCATCGCTGTGTGTTGTTGATTCAACACCCTCTCCCTTGGTGTCCCATCTTTTAGACGTTAACCCCATTAATCGGTTTATGGCATAGCAGGCAATGGCAGCACCCAAAGGAAACTTGTACTGTGGAAAGAAGTTCACTACCCCCATAGAATTTACAGTTACTACTGTTACCTTACTGCAAACTTGTTAGTAATACAAGTACTAACAATGATATCATAACTAACAACGCTTCAATATCGATGAGTCTTGCGGGATTGCACAACTTGCTGAACTGAGGTGATGACACCGCTGTGTGGGTGATGTCGACGCTGGCAACGTCAAAAGATCGTCGTCGTACGACTTCCACGTAACGACGTTCAAGATTTCCTTCCAAGGCATCATCATTTTTTCTTGAATCTCACGAAAACCACTACACTTACAACGAATCGTTCTCATGTCCATCGAATGGCCAAGCAAAGGAATGTCAGGAAACTATATGAGTTTTATTCGCCTGACTAGAGTCTTCACAACCTTCATTGTGGGAGCATCCCTTTTCTCCCCGCATGCGTATGGATTCATGGCTGGACAAAGGAGAGCATCCATCGCCAGCAAAGTTGGTGTGGCATCATCTCTTATGGACAGCAAAGGAGAAGAAATGAATCGTCGCCCGTCGAAGAGAAGACGGCTGCTTAATAAAATTGGATTTAAATTTCTGGCCAAAGATCGGGCGGAGATTGTCAAGGATGCGAAAAGCAAAACCCCCAAGGATTTGTTTGAAATGGATTTGATTTCACCATGGAAAGTTTGGCAGGTTCAAAAAAGTGGACGCGAATCCTGCCCTTTTTATTGGACCTCTCACTGCTTCCTCACAATTTGACCAACGGCAGCAGCAGTATTGTTGATCCAACAGTGCTACTTCCTTCTACTACAACTACAAGTGAAACCAGTGGCTGTCGGTTTTGCTAAGGTGACTACCGGTATCTTTCCTCCTGTACGATGGACAAGGAGGACATTGAAGTGGTCGTCGGGGCCGGTAATGCCGATAGTACAATCTCACCACCATCGTCAGAGGACAACGGCGAGAGCCTTCCTACTGCTGACAACCAAAGCACTTTGCGTCAGCGCGTAACCAATCATCGTCAATCTCTCTTGAAAATCCAAGATGATATTGGTACCAAGGGAGGAATGACTCGCCATGTGGTTCCCGATGAATATCGTCCACCAGAAGGTCCAGCCTTTTGGAGAGAACCCAGACGCCAAATTTGCCGCGCTCCATTAGCAGCGCGTTCGTCGCGAGATTGGCTGATGACACTTGTACCCATGAGCCGATGGTTGCAAACTTATAATTGGAAGGAGTACTTGATCACTGATGTTGTGGCTGGAATCACCGTCAGTGTCATGATCGTTCCGCAGTCTATGAGTTATGCCAAAATCGCTGGTCTGCCCGTACAATATGGATTGTATTCAAGTTTTGTTCCGATATACGCGTATGCCATGTTTGGAAGTTCCAGACAACTCGCTATTGGTCCTGTCGCTCTAGTTTCGCTGCTCCTGAATGCAGGTTTGACAAACCTTTTGGATAAGGAGGGCATTACCCCTGATAACAATGCGAACT
>SWEM01000482.1:0-24017 GCA_019593585.1 Nitzschia palea | reverse complement strand
ACACAAGCTCCAGTGGATGTATAATCAAAAGATCTCTGCAAATACAGCAAGATTTGTCGCTGTCTGTCACTCCAGGGGTAATTGTTGCATGGAGGCATGTGCTGGCTGGGAAACCAAGGATGCTTCCGAAATTGCACGCATAAACCAACAGCCTTGATTCTTTCATGGTTGCAGCGGCAGACCTCTTCATTGCCTCCATGAATACTTCAACGTTATGTTTGTTGTCAGTTGAGATCATCGACATCCATTTGTCGAACACAGAATTTGACTGAGTATCCTGTGTAACGTGCCAATTTGATGGAATGGCTACCAGTGTAAAAAACAAATGGTTCGACAATGGAACGAACCAGACAGTATGCGCAAACGCTTTGTCGCAATGAAAGGGAAAGAATGTTGGCGTGGAATCATTGCTGGGTTCTCCTTGGTGGTAACATGCGGCCCTCATCACAACATTTGACGTCGACTTTTTGTATGTAGAATTAAGGTAATCAAATAACTCCATACACTGCCCAGACTGTTCGGCATTGCTGCATTTTTCCTTTAAGGACTGGACTGTCATAGCGTTTCCAAGAATCATCATAGATTGTTTGTCGGTGGACATAGCAAAGCGTCCGTCATACACATGGGCCACTTTATAACGATGATGACGCAGACCGACCGAATGGAATAGGCTGTTGTCATATTGCTGGACTGCATTTGAAGTATTTGATTTTCTTCCTTCCCAACATATCCATTTGAGGTTACTGTTGTCTCGCAGTCCGGTCCCAAGTTTCAACGTCATTTCAGCAAGCCTCTCGTCGTATGAAACGTACAATACATGTTGATTCAAAAACACCATAGGGTAACGAGAACAAAAAGGCTCTACTACTTTCCATTCGGTCTTGTTTCCAAATGTACGTTCCATCACCACTCCATCAGCAGTACAGTCGTAAATAGTTTGTCCTCGTTTGAACCAATCGCGGCATTGAGTCAAATTACGTGAAGGATGACTCTCGCAGAGTAGGCATTCCATCTCATCACGGACATAAACTTCACAACCAACTGCTGTCGATAAGTACATCATGGCCCTGTCGTGAAAGTTGACATCAATGCAGTCGTCCTTGTCATTCATAGTAATTAATGTCCCGGTGGTGTTTTTACCCTCGACAATACCAAAAGCGTGGTCTTCTGACATCAAGTCGGAACTTGGGAAAGTTAAATGACTGAACGATGCTGCGCCCCTGACTGGATACATGAGATTTTTCAGGTGACGACCGGGTTTCAGTAGTCCAGTACCAGACACAATCGTAGTGAATATTCCAAGACGGAATAAATTAAACTGACATTTTGCAATGACCGCAATTCTATCGCGGACTTCTTCCATGTGCTGTTGCACCATCGCAAGAGGTAAATCGATGGTAACATCTGCACAAGTTATATCGGCCAGACTGTCAACCCATTGAAGATGAAGTAAGAGGACCTCAAGAACTCCCTCCAAGCGATCCTTGCCTTTCTCTTCTTCGATAGAGGTAGCCTCAATTCCTGCTCCAAAAACATCAAGTATCGACTTTTCACCACCACAAGGTGACCAACGATTATATGGACCCCCCTGCCAAGTACCAAATGTCTCTATAGTGGTATGACTCCAATCAAAAAACGGATGAATCCCAAATTTGAATTCACAAAGTGGATCGGAATGTCGTTCCAAAAGTTTTGTCATAACGTGGTCAAACCAAAATGGGTTGTTCAGCAAGGATGCGATGAATGCAAGTTCAATACATTGGTCGTACTTGAGTGCCCTCTGCGCACAACGAATGGGGTCTATAAACATTGACATCGAAAGCACTCGTGAAGGCCCAATTGAAGTGAGGAGATATTCCCCAGAAATATTCTCTTTTCCTTTCTTGTTACCGTTGAAGATTACAATCGACCTAAATGGCAAGTCGTCGTCCAAATAAAAGTTTGTGCGTGAAAATGGATTTGGGATCCGAGTAGTTCGTCCACCAAACGTTGATTCCATGCTCCATTGGTACTTGTTGAGATACTCCTGGGCATGGCGAATGGTTGACTGTAGTCCCCTGGTAAAAGGTATCATGTACTGACCAATTACCTTCCTGAAGTTGGTAATAACTTGGAAGTGAACAACAAGGTCATCATCATTGTGGAATCGAAAGCACATGTTTAGGCAACCGGTGCGAGTGTAGCCAGCAATGTTGTCATTCATAATATCTGTATGTTCGTTGAGGTTGTTGAAGTAGGGATGAATGACAGATACAACAATTGTTACGTCTTCAAAGGCAACAGTCTCATCCATGGCGAGGTGAGCCGATAAATACTTAGCATAGGACTTGGTACGTGTTGAATCCGGAGCAAGCGGGGAGTCATGTGCTTCTCGTTGCATATCCACCATTACATTCCAAACAAATTCGGTAAGCCTGCCAATGGATAGGAGTACATTATCCGCATCAGTGTCAGGGTCACTGCGCAGACTTTTCTCAAATCCATTGTCGACCAATACTGCTGGAACACCATTCGGCCGGTTTTGTCCACCATTACCAATGAATACTCGGTATTGTCCGCATGATCTCTTCCCATCGGCAGATCCAAATTTGGTGACAGCATGGCATAGTCCGGCACAGTCTTCAATAGTTGGCAATAAATGTCCGTGCTCACAAAAAAAGGAACTCCCGTCGCGAGCAACATGAAACATGTTGAACCCATTCGGACCAATAAATTCGTTCATGTCAGAACCAACTTTGAAAATGACTTGGCCCACCAATTCCGAGGGAAAATATCCAGGACTGCCATGCACTCGCGAATGAGGATAATCTTTAAGACGGTCAGCAGAGTACACCTCAAACGGCGATAGTTTGGAGACTATATCAATGCATTTGTCGGTTTTTATTATCAAGTACGATGCAACAAGGACATCAAGCTCATCTCGTGACATGAGACGAATTGATTTCCAAGCTGATGCATTGCAATCCCTGAGTTGACAGTTGTGCTCTTGGTTTACCACCGTAGAAACTTCATAACGTTCGTTATTGTTGGGTATAGACAGAGGCACCAAATGCTGGCGACTATTCATCAAGGACTCCATTCCATTTACACCTGTGGACGTTCTTGCTTTCTTTGGTTGCGGTGGATTGACAATTATGGGCCTTGTATCAGTAGTGATTGGCGCCGGTTTTGCAGATTTGTTGCGTATTGTCCCGGGGGAAATTGCATCAAGTACTGCTTTCTTGATGCTGTAGTTTGCGGTCTTTTCAAGCCAGAACTGAAATGTGTATGCTCTCAGCATTTGTAGACGGGTATTGAAAGGTAGCCGACGGTTGTACTGTGTTTTCCGAGTGAGCAACTGCTTTAAATCCATAAAGCATGCATTGATCAACTTTGTTTTTGCCGCGATAGACTTCTCACGAAGGAAATTGTTTCCATGTTGCATGAAAGTGGATGGATTTTCCCAAATTTTTTGCAGCTGTTTTCGATTTGCATTGATCTCATCTTGGTTGGTAAATCGCATGCAAAACCCAGCAAGTGGATCCAAAAAGTCATAACGCGAGGCGCCACATGGGGCAAAAATCTGAACAGAGAATATGAAGCACTGTTTTACAGTCCAATCGTAGAATTCGTCATGATTGAAAAGCAGTTCAATCAGTGAAAATGCAAGCCAGCGATGATTGATGCCCTGCCACAGCCGCAATTGTAATGACTTCTGCTTGTGGAATTCGATCGGCGGCTTGAGTTTGGAGTGGAGCGTTTCGTCATGCCCGATTGGTACACATACATCCCTCGGTATGCGTGCCTCCTTCTGACGCATGCCAACTTTGCCAAGGTTGGCACATGATTTGGAAATCGTTGCTTCTAGTAATTTTAGCGTAAGAGATAGTCCAATGAATTTGTTTTCAATGTTTTTCTGATCTTGGTCCGACTTGAACCAAAATGATAGCTTGTAACTGCTTGTTGAATGACAAACAAGAAGAGTTTGCACTTCATTCAAGAACTTGAATGGAGGATAGTTGCATTGTTTTGCAACACAAAGCACCGTTGCCATTGAATCGATATGAAAATTCGATGGTAACTGTCGGGCAAACCTCACATAGAGACATATAATGTCTTCTTGTGGCTTCAGCTCACGAATGGTCTTTTCAATTTCTGCCAACCCGACTTCTTCATCTAGTGGATGGCCGTTGCGTGAAATGCGACCCATGACACGATTATATTCTTTTACAATCGCTTGTCGTTCTGTTGGGGTAATGTCTGAAGAGAACTCATGTGTGAAAACTTCGTCGGGAATGTTTTCCAAAACCTTTTGTTGCTTGGATGACCGGCATATTGGACGAGGGGTCCTCTCTTCAATTTGCGCTCCAATTTTGTTGTTGATTGTTTTGTTTGCATGAATATCTTGCTCTTGGTCCAAAAATTGTTGCGGTGAAGTTGTGGCAGTTGTTGGTATCATTGGTGGCGGAATCTTGGATGCATCGTCGGCTGTCACAACGCCGCCGATTTTGATGTTGTTCTCGGTGATACCCGCTCCGATTTTTTTGCCGCTTGTTCCATTCAACTCATTGGAATGATCTTTTTCTGTTGATTGCCGTAGGGATTGGAGAGAACAAACAGGAGCCTTGCGAGGCATCGCCGGAGTTGCTCCTCTTGCCATGGTCACTTTGGCGTGAGAGGAAAAAAAATCGTGTAGAATGCCGCCGTGTGGGGAGCAGTACTGATTTCAGGATTTGGCTTGAAAGTCCATATCAGTACCACACCCCACACGGGCAAAATCACGTACCAGGTGAATTGTTGCTACCCAGCGCAGGGAAATTGAGTGAAGGCCTTGCTGCTTCGTACTTATTTGTACATGAGAATTGTGTGAAAATGCAAAAGTCTGTCAGCACATGTGGAGGCATTCTGCAAATGCCTCAAGGGGGGGGCATATCCCATATTTAATTCATATAAATAAAATCATTGGTATAATTTTGTATATGACATGATAATGTCCTTTGCTTACAATTAATTTGAACAGCGACCTGATAATTTCATGTTCACAAGAAATTTTAAAAATTGCCCAGTTGATTTTTACTGGGTCAAGGACCAAGAGAGAGGAATAATTCTCAAAATAAAGTTATGGAGTGAATGTTAAAAAAAAATGTACCTTGTCCGCCTCTCCGATGGCAAAACCATCTCACCAAGTGCGAGGGCTGTCAGAGGGCAGTCCTGCCGGATTGCTTTGGAAGGCAGCGTAAGAACACGACCTTGAAGAAAGCACCTCCAAACCAAGGAGGAATGGTGGCTTCTTCTCCTCAACCGGATGAAGACACCAACAAAACAAAACAATTACACCACTAATAACTGTCCGAAACTTAAAACAAATAGCTACTAGATGGTGTGTGTGCCATGTTGCTTCAGATTTACTACGAGACAGTTTTTGAAGAACCTACCACGTGGGATAGAATTTGAGACTTGGTAGGTTTTCCAAAAACCTACTACGTTGGTCGAACAAATGGACCCAAAAAACATTGGTAGGTTTTCAGAAAACCTACTACGTGAGATATGTTGGGTCTTGACTGTGTACTATAGTTATATCATCTAGTGGGCAGCCATCCGAACAATTGACCCTTGGAAAGCATACAAACCGGTTCCGGCGGAAACAGTGTTTGTCGTTGTTGCTTTTCCCATTTATTGCCACCAATCACTAATCCTATCAACATGAGTGGAAATCAAGTACAGCTGATGGGACTGAGTTCTCGTCAACAACTCATTTTACAGCAACAACGATCAAGAAGCCACACTGGGTTGCTTCAAGGTCATGATTTGGGGGCAGCAACACACGGACTGTATCAAACAGTTTCAAGAATCAACATGGATAACCGCAAAACAAATACTGTCAAAGCCTACCAATCAAAGGGCGAAGAGTATATTCAGTTTTGCAACCATGTTCACAATCAGAACTTCCAAATCAACAGTCAAAAAGCCTTCGAGTTCCTTGTTTATGTTGCATTCAGAAACAAAAGAAAGCGAGGTGGCATTAAGAATCAACAAGGCCGACGCATGCACGCACCTTTCGATTTCGATGAATTCCAAGCAATCCTTTCTAAATGGTCGCCTGAGAATTTGGAGAGTGGGACAATTCCTGACCCAGACAATCCAGTAGGTCCGGTGACAATGAACACATACAAATCGGTTTTGTTCAACATTTATCAGTACCAATATGCCCATGGAATAATCAATGAGACCTGGAAGCACATTTTTGATGGTAAATGCCGTGATCTAGTGAAGATGGTTAAAGAGCGTACTCATCGAGTTCGCCGAGCACGGTACCAGGAGAAACTGAACGGGGAGTTTGCTCCATTTACAACATTTCAGCATTTCAAGCAATGCGAGGAATGGTTCTGGTTTCGTGGTCAGAGAACTCGTCGGTCTGCCATGAAGGCATTGCGCAACCGATTTGCATTTGTCAACTGCTTCAAAGAGTTACTTCGCCACGAGTCTTTATTTCTTGGCGAATTGTCAGACTTGCTCCATCTTGAAATCGAGCGCAATGACAATGAAGATCCTTTGTTTATATCCATTTTGCAGATTGAGCAAGGAAAAACTGTATCTACCGGAAGTCGGCAGTATGGCCGAGCATTACGGGGTAGAGAAGTCACAACATGCCCTGTTGGTGCTTTGGCATTCTACCTCCATTTTCGCTTTCGTCAAAGTGGCGAAATGGACGACGGCAATCGACCAAATTTTTGTGAGAATTCATCATGGTTTGATATAAAGTTGATGTCGGATGGATCCCTTGATAACAAGAAAGAGATGCAAAAGAACACATTTACAGAACAGGTTGATGAAATGTTCAAGTGTTTGCATATAATTTCTAACCACACAGGTCATTGGGGAAGAGTTGCAGGACCAGCTGCACTAGAACAAGAGGAGCTGGATCACTCCTTGATCCGGATTCTTGGAAACTGGGATCCTACCACTCAAGAGCAGAGGTACTCTAGTCGGATTCCCACCAAAGCATTGAGAGTAATGGCCGGATTCAAAGAGAATGAGCGTCACTTGAATCCCAGGTATGTGTGACAGATCACCGCTACTCTACCAGTAGTATGAACGTACTGCAATTTTCTAACTAGCTCAAATTCATTCGCACAGGACCCGGGTAATCCCTAGTGATAATTTACAGCAAAAGGTATGGCCATGGATTGAGGTAGAGCTAGAAAACATATGGGAAGAACGCCGTCAACCGGATGCTGCACGGGACACTGGAATGACTGCTGTGGCTTTCTTGCGTATGCTGAAGGCTTTACGGAAAGTTCTTCTGCAGGATGCCTCAGCGATGTTTATTCAGTTCCCCAACCGAAAGAATCATTCCTTCTTTCGGCATCCTTTGTTTTTATCTACTGATTTCGTTGCATTTTGTGAACAAATGGAAGGTGTACTTGATCACATCCCGGAAATCGCAGAAAGAGCTACAATCGATTCTATTTTACCCGGTATCAATTCCAGATTTGACCGGCTTGAAGAAGCCATCAAATCACAAAAAGAAACAATGCATAGCATTCTTGGTTGCGTCAATGCGTTGAACGAACGTTCAAGTTCATTTGAATCAGATCTGAGGAGGGCTGCAACCATTTTAGCTGGTGATTCTTCAGGCACATCCGGTGGGAACAATCGATCATTAATTGTGCTGGGACAAGACGTCACTCGAGAGTCTCGTGGAAATACTGACAACGAAGAGGACGCAGATTTTGAATCTGCACGGCAATATGTCATGCTAGAGACCTTTCAATGTGTGCAAGAAATGGTTGATTGCTGGTTTGGGAATGGTAATCATCGGGATGTCCCTATCAAAGGTGGACTCAGTGAATGTGAGAAAAGGTGGCAGAACAAATGGAGGAAGCATTGGGATATCAACACTGATCAAAAGAAACTCTCACGATTGAGGACTGTCGTGTTTGCAATCAACGGTGATAGCCATAGGCTGGGAGAACTTGAGCACTTTTGGCAAAAGACCCAATCATTGTATGGCTTGGTGAAGAAGTGCGAATCTCTCGGGTACCGAGCAGCACCAAACCGAACAAAGAACAAGTCCTAACCTTGAATTGTGTTTGTAGATCATGTTGCTACATATTCATAATGCATTACTACTAGGTACTACTACTGGTAGTGGCTAGTTGTCGTTGTTGACATCATGGTGCGTTCTTGTTCTTTCCTACTACTAAATGTTAGTACTTACTAGTACTACTACTAGTACTACTACTAGTACTACTACTAGTACTACAAGCAACCTTACAGTTTGCTAGCTACTAGGTAGTAGCAGTGACCATTTGAGTGCATGCAGTATGTGTAGTAGTAGCAGGTACTAAGGCCAATTGGTACTACAAATGGAGAAAAAGGGATTATTGAAGCAACAACAAAAAGGATTACGGTACTGACAAAACGATGTACCGGTAGTTGATACTAACCGTGAAGAATTTTTTTCACAGGAAGTTTGCCCTTTTCACAGGAAGTTTGCCCCTTGTCCCTTTATGCTTTATGAGTACATTGCGAGGTACCAGGTACGTGTATACCAAGGTCTTGACCGCCTTGATTGCAGTTTTCTACCGTTGCGCTTTGAAACTTTTTACACTTAAGGAACGTCCCTTAATATTGCCACAGTCATCGGGCATAATTTAAACCGGCCGTGTGTTATTTCGCGAAGCCTCGCGTAGGCAAGGACGCTTTTGCCTCATAGCGTTGTGTGCGCACAAACACCAGGCAAGAATGAATTTTTTCCCTTGCCTGTAGGAAAATAACAAAACATTATTTACGGTTAGTCTAGCCACTGACTGGAAAGTGAAGGTAGAATGAATACAGTTATTAGTTCATAAATTACTATACTACTTAATCTGGCGTCGTAAATATGGTGGGAGGCGCGACCGGGACAGCATAGCTTGTCCGTTAATCGGTGTTTGCTACGACTATAGTAGGTGAAAAATCTGTTGTCTTCGTCGTTTCGAGTTTTGCATGTTACGGGGGAATCAACCAGTGACGAGCAATACTCGGTTTCCCATTCTTGGTCTCACGGTGAATGTGATATCCTTGTTTCGACTACGGTTGCCTTGGTCGGGAATGAAAACGGAAAGTGGACGTCCTTTTGTCACATTGCTTGTGCCGGCCTGTTTGAACAAGTCAACGCTGTATCGGCGAAAGGTAGAAAATTCTTGGCTGACATTGAACCAGAACAATGGCAAAGCACGTCTTGGCGTGATGACCCAGGTCTCCCACCTCGATTTGGAATCGTCACGTCAAATATGTCGGAGTCAAGAACGAATAACATGTTTGGAGAGACACGAGAAGGGTCATGGTTGTTTGGGTTCGATATCATTCTGAACAAAATGATGGAAAGAATCACAACTATGCGAAAGGAAGGTAACGTGTCGGAGAAGGAAGGTGTTTTGGAGGACACGGAGAAAAAACTCAAGCTTTACTGGAAAATATGTGGTGGATTCTCAGTTTGGGAAACCTCTGACAGCACTGACCAATTCAGAGTAACTCTTGTCGGACGAAAGATGAGGGGGAGAATGTTACAAAATATATACTCGATGTGAAGAAGAAAACATGCACGTGTGGAGAATGGCAAGAACATGCTTACCCATGCATTGATGCGATGGCATATTTTCGGCTCGAGGAAAAGAAGACCTTCGAAGCAGTGCTGAAGGAAGACGTTCACGAATTTTACACTTATGAAAACGCATACAAACTGTTGAAGAACAGTCTTGGGCCAGTGTGCATGGACACAATCATACCAGATGGGGTGACTTTACCCCCAAGGAAAACGTCAAAGAGAAGTGCAGGTCGGCCGAAGAAGATTCGAATGGGGAAGCGATCTTGTTGGTCAGAAAATCCGGAACTATCAAACATTGTGTGCAGCAAATGCAAGAAAAAAGGACACAACATCAGAACATGTGAAAGAAGAGCTTGGTTTGAGACGCAAGCCGAAAAGTCTAAGAGCAAGAACAAGGACGAAACTGTTAGGGACGAAACAAACGAGACCACCGGTATCATGGAGCAGCTTGATCTTTCTTGATTCATGGTGGTACCAAAATAGGAATATTTTACATTGTTTACTATATAAGCAAAATATTATTTATCACTTAGTATTGATTTTAGATCAACATGGCAAGTATTCGATTGTAGTTTCCGAGGAATCAGCAAAGTCGTCACTCCACGACTGTGTCAACTGTTGTTCCTCTTGATGGAAATTCTCAACGACCTGTCTGTGGAATGACACACAAATAAAGAGGATTATATACGACTAACTGCGAGATATAGTGTAGTTGAAAGAATGAAAAACAACATGATACTGATGGAGAGATGATTCCGTAAACAACAACAACAATGAACGACTTTTGACTGTTAACATTACAAGAGCAACGGCGCTTCCTCTGGTGTACAGTGACAGAAATTCATAAGTATGAAGTATGAATTCTAGTAAGCTCCTTACTACAAGTAGGAACAAGGTACAAGAGATACCTAGGTAGGTATATATAGGAAAAATATACCGTAGATAATTACTCGCATTAATAGGTACAGTGGTTATTTTTACTATCTTTACCCCGCGAGTTTCTGTAGGTCTCGGGTTCGACTCCCGAGGCATGCAGCCTTTAGAAACTGGGCAAGTCGTTCTTGTCCAATTTCTGTCAGATTAACAGTCACAAGACTCATACTATCTGAGCATAGGTATGAGACTTGTTGGATTGACGCATGTGTGGCGTAAATCTGATCCACTTATGGGCGCGCTTGGGGCGATGGGATAAGTCGTACTGACGAGTACGCAGGACAGACGGTATGGCACTCTCGTGGTGCAGCGTCTGCCATTCGTGCAGGAAAAAGGAATCTTTGTCAGACAGGACCTGGCCAGTCATGGGCCGACTCATGGTTCTGGTTGCGTGGAAAGGGGCGCAACAACAGCTAACGTCATTACTGGGCGACGTAAGACCATACAGAAGGGCGTGACGTAACCCCCTTCTGATGGCCAGATGGATCTGTACTGCAGTACATTGCATGGCGCGCTACGAATACGCTGTGTGAGTGGGGCGGGTCGCTACTCACACGTACTGAAGGTCCAACCGCTAGGACATATCTGGAGGTTGAGTCATACTCCCTCAAGCAGTGACGCGGCTGCCATTACCCTGGCACAACAATGACGTGGAAGGTGCGAATTGATGACGCACTAGTGACTTGTAGTTGCAGAGCTTAGGGGAGTGACAGAAATTCATAAGTATGAAGTATGAATTCTAGTAAGCTCCTTACTACAAGTAGGAACAAGGTACAAGAGATACCTAGGTAGGTATATATAGGAAAAATATACCGTAGATAATTACTTGCATTAATAGGTACAGTGGTTATTTTTACTATCTTTACCCCGCGAGTTTCTGTAGGTCTCGGGTTCGACTCCCGAGGCATGCAGACTTTAGAAACTGGGCAAGTCGTTCTTGTCCAATTTCTGTCATACAGTAACCGCTGGACCCGTAGTAGGTCGTTTGGCGGGAATTTGTCCAGCCGTTACGCCGGCCGATAAATGATTGTTATAATGATGGCGTCTTTTTGATAACGATAATTTAACAATTGTATGGTGGATGTAAACACAAGACGAATGCATGCCTCAAAAGCATTTATTATAAAGATGCAACCACGCTAATATAAGGAGTGTATTTCTCCGAAAAGTGTATTATAACAATGGTACCCCAGAATTGGTAACAGTAAGAATTCCGTGTTTTAAAAAGCTGATTTTTACAATTTCCCCTTTTTAGTTTTTGCTAACTGCTGGAGCATTCGGGCAAACGTTCCATGGGTGGACGGCTCGCTCTCCATGACATTGACCCCTTAAAGACAAACCAAATGTATTGCCACTGCACGGATGGCGACCGTAGTGTTCGCGTTAAATTTATCTGAACATGATTGTCTGAATATGATTCGTCTGAAGATGATTTGACTGAATATGGTTCGTCTGAACATGATTTGTCTGAATATAAATTTTGTCTGAACATCACCCCAGTAAAAAAGCTACGAAAAAAGTCGTAGAAATGATGTTCAGGCAAAATCATGTTCAGATGAATCATATTCAGATAAATCATATTCAGACGAAGAATGATGTTCAGACAAACCATGTTCAGACAAATCTTATGCAGCAAAATCTAATGCCGACTAACAGTCAGACATGAGAAAGCCGACTTGCAACGAAAAGACTTTTAGGGGGCAAAGTCATGAAGAGAAAACCGTCCACCCTTAGTGTGTTCACCCGAATGCTCCTGCTATGTGGTACTTTCCTGGCCATGAAGCAAGGTATGAGAAGTTAGCAAAACAACACTGAAATACCGGTAGTACATGTCAATGATGTACAAACCGTATTAAGGGATAACCGATACAGCCATGTACCGGTAGTAATTTTATGGGGGGGAACTTCCATCAGTATGAATGGTGATACAATCATATGTACTAATAACCAGGTATCTCTTTCTACAGAAATACATGTCAATGATGTACAGGTTCAAACCATAATATGGGATAACCGATACATGTAGTAATTTTATGGGGGGAGAACTTCCATCAGTATGGAAAATGGTGATACGATCATATGTACCAGGTATCTCTTTCTACTGTAGATACCTTCAATTTGTAACCACAAGCCACCTACCAGGTATCGGTATGAGTTCATTATATATAAAATGATACTGCAATAGCCTGACAGGACACAGTGCACCCAGCAAAGGGGACTCGATAAATTTAGCATTGGGAGTCTCGGCATCCAATACAAGTTGAACTTCGTTTTCCTACGGGGTTCGTGAAGAACAATCAATGTGGAAAATTCAGAAAGTAACACCATAAGTAAAAGATCTGGAAAAGATATGCTACTCTTCATCATTCAATTTCTACCTTATGTCGTAGAGTATCTTTTTTGTTGCGATACAAGCACCACGGTACATGCCGATCCACAAAGAAAACAAAAAGCAAGGATTCGACGTTGTTGAATATCGCGATTGATGGTCGGAACCCAAAAAATCAAAAAATCGTACAGGTAGTATACTGAAGAGTTTTCTGTTGACATCGGATAAGCACATTCTCTCAAACTATACCTGTAGCTTTCAGAAAGAATCATACTGGCATTGAGCAAGAAGTGCAGGTTCTACGCTTCATTACGTGCTCGAATTGTGAAAAAATCTGCTAAAAAACGATGAAATAGGTATCATGACTAGAGCAGTATCGTAACTGGAGGTTAGCTAAATTTTAGGTCCTTTCTTTGCAGCTTCCATTGAAAAATGTACTCGTGCAATGTCTAGCGTTTCCTAGTCAACGGGGGCCACTACTACAAACGATCTAAGACGATCAGCTCGTAGGTTGTAATCGGAAAAGTAGAAGTACCTTTTCCGACACGGTAGCAACTGTAGATAGTACGTAGCGATTATGCTGGTAATCGACTCCAAACACAGTAGATAGGTTCTTGTAACTGTAGGCGTAGAGGGGGGGACTCAAGAAACCTGCACTGTCTATTCGGGTCGTGCTACTACCCCGTAGACTAACCGTCCTATTGGCAAGGAAAGTTGCACAGACAATTACAAGCAAAGGGACCAAGCAAAACGTTCTGTTTCTAATATTGTGAGTATTATTGACTACAACTGCTTTTGTACGTAGCGAATGTCACCATCGGTCACCTCGTTGAAAAGTATTCCCGGTGACTGACGCGTAGTTCAGAAATACGCCTTTCTGTGCTGGGAATTTCACCCTTTTTATCTCTAGTAAACCGTCCTCTCCTTAGGGAGGTTCTCCACGAAATCACACGTAGAATGGTTCAATCATGATGCCAGTGTGTCACACAGCCATGGCGACATACACCATATGGTCACCTTGAATTGGCCATAAAGTGCACATATAACAATTCACACATGAAAAGACCAAAATTTGCCACGGACCCCAGTTAAGAAGCCCAAAGACAAATTTCCTTAAGCCTCATGACCACTGCAATTAAGCCAAGGTGACATGGGCCTTTGCACCAGAAGGTAAAATTGGTCCCTCAGCACCAATTTTGCTCACTCCCTTCCAGTGCATGGTCCCCCTGGAGAAATTACTGGTAGAATCATGAATTTTCCCAACAAACCCAAGGGGAAATGGTCTTCCTCACTCTGCAGACCTTGCACATGCATACATTTCAAGCCAACAGCTCATAAACCACAGCAAACATTTGTAGTTTTCTGCCTCAATTCATCACAAATCAACTGTAGTGGTAGCAATTCTTCTTGCCAAACCTTGTAAATTCTTGGGCTTGCTTGGAAAACAAGGAAGTCACAAGAACTTGACCACAAATGGTGGTCACTCTCTTCCTTCATCATGACTTGAGCCATCATAGTACTAGACCATGTAGTCAACATAGACCTTACCTTCTCTGCATGCCTCCAAAAGGAGCTAGCATGCCTTGTACCAGCTCTTGTACTAGCTGGTCCATCCGGGTGGAGTATCGCAAGTCAATGAGCCCCATAATTCATGCCACAAAGGCCAGCCACAATGCTCCTATTCCTTGCCACCTCACTTCCACCACTGCCTTCTTAATTCAACTGGAGATTTTCTCATGCAACAATCCCAGATGGGATATCATGCCTTGTGACAGCCCTTTTGACTGAAACACTCATCTCTTTTTAGGGAAGCAAGAAGTACTAGAGAAGCCCATTCAAGACCACAAAGGGTCACTTCCCTCATGATGAAGCACCAGCTTTGCACCAAATATGCAAAACCCTCTCCCTATCCTCTGAACTGTTTTAGAAGCACTGCAACCTGATGTGCTTGACCACTTGTTCTCCCTCCCTTCTTTGCATGCCAAACGGCAAAGCACATGGAGAAGGATTCCAACTGTAGTCTTCATGCACTCATCCGGTTTCTTCCTTCTCTTTCTTCTCTCTTCCATGCTTTGGACCCAGCCTCTTGCTTCTTGGTCACTCAAGTCTTGTTGTTCTTGTTTCTTGTTTCTTCTTGAGGGTTGATCAATTCCCTTGAGACATCCTATTAGTCTCCTCTGAGTGTGGAACCAGCCACAACACACTCCTCTGACATGTACAATGGCCCTCTCTTCCTGCTTGTGTAGCTCAGCTCCTCCTAGAGTCTGGGTCGGGATAAACCGAATAAAGTACGCCGTCACGTACCAACTATGCCGTCACATAGCCATAACACGGTAGAAACGTAGAAATGGGTAACAACAATAGACCTAGCATTTACACATATATCACCCGCAAATGTGTCCTCATTGTTGAAGGGAGAAGAAAAGTCCGACTTGACAACCAACCAGCTGACCAGCCGTGCACTATTGCCTGTAGAATCGGTACCAGGCTCCATGCATCCTGCCAGTCTCCCCCAGTCAGCTGAGACTTGTAACTTGTAACTTGTAACTAGTAACCACTAACCGCTAACCGCTAACCGAGAATAAAATACATCGAAGACAATTTGTTAGTTGCAACTTTTTAACAAAATGGGAGCCAAGATGTCACCAGTGGATACAAATTCCTGTACAGGATCTCCCTGCCATGGAGTTGAGTGCGGAGAGTATGCGTGGTGGATATTTCTACAACGTTGATGGAAAGGAAATGGTGGAGTGTCACATCGACGACGACAAAATCTTTATGGAAAGGGCAAATGGAGCGACACAGTTTGGGGGTTGGCTCACTGTCAGTGTCCGAAGAGAGTTGACACTGAAGCCATTGATAATTTGGGGACACGACCGCGAATGTGCATTTCAACAGCACCGATACAGCCCGAAGCAGTGGGTTGGGCCTGATGGGACTCGAGCAATCTTACCAAATTCAGACGGATACCTGATGATGGTGTCTGCATTCCAGTCAAGGGACTTGGGCTTTGCCTGGTGGAAGTTGAGTGCTGCGGAGTTAGAGTTGGTGAACAACTCTAGACTCAATGTACCATACATTGACAAGGAACAAGGAAGCTGCTGTAGAAATAACTGGTAAAGCTACTAGTAAAGACCAGTTGTTATCTAGTACCCCTTATATTAGACTCTTTGATCCAGGACAATCTCTTGATGGGTACTGGTCGTACAGTCACATGGCTGTCCAAACTGAGGACTGCATGGACTGTCTCAAGATCCTGCTGCCAGGTTTTGATCACCTGTTGCTCTTTGACTACTCGAGTGGTCATAGTAGAAAAAGAGTCAATGGATTGGATGCTACTAATGCCATATCTAAGAATTATGAAGGGACTCAATCAAGACTTAGGGATGCGCCTATATACCAAGAGGAAGGGATCCTTGGTCCCTTTCCCCAGAAGCTCTTGGTTGGTGATGTGCAGGAAATGGTCTTCCGTGAAATGGATGATGGCCCATTCTGGTTGAATCTGACTGAGAGAATGGCCAAAAAGTTTGATACCACAAGAGCAAATACAGAGGAGATTTGCAAGAAGACCAAGGCAGCACTCTATGACAAATTGAAGGCAATAGGAGTGACCCTCCCGATGTATAAGCAAGAACAAAATCACAAAAGCTGCCTTGAAAGACCTTGCAGCTGCTAACAATATCCCGGTGTCCGTCACAGCTCGGAAAGTAGATGAAGGATGGGTTGGGAATGCAAAGGGAATGTTCCAAGTACTGTGGGAACAAGGGTGGATTGATGAGGCGTGATGGAAGGATTATCGACTCCTCATTGCAATGGACCCTGACGACAATGACCGAATAATTGAGTCCTTGTCGCTGAAATTTCTCATGGAGACCCGCCATGACTTCCTTAACAAAGTCACTCAACTCCAAACCGTCGTGTCTGCGTATGGAATAAGAGTGGAGATGACTCCGAAGTATCATGCCAAGATCGCTGGGTGTGGAATCGAACATTCCTGGGGTGCCGCAAAATCGAGATACCGTGATAGAAATTCCATTAGTGTATGTGTACATACCGGTCGTAGGTATGTGTTATCTAGGTATAGTAGCTATGGAGAATAGCACTAAACAAGTACTGTGGTCTTTGCTTGAGGCATGGCCCAGAATAGAAATCATAAGATAAGAGATTACAATTGCATTGTTGTCTTCTTGTCCCTGAGTTTACTTACAGTTCCCAGAAAGGTTTGTTATACAGCTTCTGCTGTATATCGTAGTGTACGTGTTGGTTCTGCAAGCAGTGAGCTTGAGATCCCACACCAGAGAGAAGAGTTTAGTCACTACTTGTATTTTCACTAATACTGGAAATACTGGCAGTTTCTAGGCTTATTTTCTATCATACCGGCAGATCCCCCTGGAAAACAAGAGGAACAAAAACAAATTTAAAGAAGCTGTGAGTCATAGCATCGCCGTTTTAACAGTACCAATGGTCAGGAAATGTGACAGAAAGGCTCGGACTTACATCCAGGCCTATTATTACTTGGAAGTGATGAGACGAGGCGAGGGGACCCAACCAGACGAACAATTGTCACTCTCAACCATTGAGAAGGTCCAAAAAGACTTTAAAATTCACCGCAGCGCCATTGACTTCAACCGGTCGTTTTGCATTAGTCTTGTTAATAATCCTGTGTAATTCTATTGGAAACCATTGACACAACAACAAGTTATCGTTAGTCGAGTGCAAGGGTGAGTGTGAAAATGGGGTTCGGAAAGAGAGAGTCACGATGAGACGTGGTTCTACCATATGCAGTCAACGGAAGAATACAGCTGTACCAGGTACCAGGTACCTGTGTAACAGAACTAGGACAACAGATCGACTTGGTAGATCAATCCTAAAGATAGATGTAGTAGACGTAGGAAACGTAGATGTGTAAAACAGCGACAATCTAGAAATTGTGAGCTACAAGAGCTAGGTTGACATGATCGTTGTCCCGGAATCCAATGCTTCTAGTAGATGCTCGGAGACGGACATACGGACATTCAACTAGGTATATCTAGATACCATCCACAAGTCGTGGTCGGGACAGAGTCTACAACGGACTCGGACGACTGTCTGCTCGTCACCAGGGAGACTAGGTAGGAACGAAGGGCACTCGTCAGCTGCTGGTATCCTGACACTCCCTCTCAAACCTCGCACTGCCAACCCATGAGTTGCGAGCGTAGGGTCGTAAACTGATCCGTAGGAAGTCCCTTGGTCAACGTGTCTGCCAGCTGGTCTTGCGTGGCGACTTTCTGGATGGTGATTCCGGTGCCAGGGCCGACCTTGGACCGAAACCAAAAATACTTCACACCAATATGCTTTGTGCGAGGGGTCATTTTGGGAACCGTCGCGAGCGTCAAGCAACCGTTGTTGTCTTCGAACACGGTAGAGCGCAGAGTGGCCTCATCAGGAATGACAAGGCCGATCGATTTAGCAAGAACTTGGAAGATTTGGCGGGCAGGGATCAAGTCTCGCATGCCGCTACTCAAGGCGATGAACTCGGCTTCCAAGGTCGATGTTGCGATTTCCGTTTGAAGTTTCGAGCACCAAAGAAGTGGACAACCAGCAAGAAGAAGGAGGTATCCTGTTCGCGATTTTACTCGCACAGGATCTTGACAATCAGCTACAGCATTCCACATGCCAGCGAAGTCGGCATCAACGTACACGTCGAGCGAAATATCCTTGGTTGGAGTGAAGATGATTCCTTTGTCGGCTGTACCCACTAAATACCGGACAATTCGCTTGATTGCCTTGCTGTGGATCTCTTTGGGGCGGTGGGTGTAGCGTGCACAAGCATGAACGGCGTATTGGATGTCGGGACGAGTGTTGTTGGCCAAGTACATGAGACATCCAACAGGAGCTGCATAGTTCCAGGTTTCGTTGTGGGGAGGATCAACATCCGTACCAGGTCCCAAATGGTCTTTATCCGCTGGTGTAGCCTTGGCATTCGAATCAGCAAGGCCTGACAGTTGAAGAATTTTGTTGATCAGACCGGGTTGAATCAAGGAAACAGTACCTTTGGCTTTGTCAAACTTGACTTCGACACCAAGGAAGGCGCAGACGTCGTCTTCAATAGTTAGAGTAAAGCCGGAGGCTTCAATCTCCGAAATTAGAGCATGAATTTTGTCTTTATCCTTTGCAAAGAAGAGACAATCATGAACATATACTAGACAGATGACACCGTCTTTGACGAATAGGCAAGGTTCCAAACTTGATAGTGGTTGAGTCCAACCAAGGGCAAGGAGACCATCACGGAGTTTGTCGAACCAACATGCAGCAGCTTGTCGTAAACCATAGAGACTTCGTTGTAATTTCAATACAGTTTTCGGGCCGTATGTGCCAGAACATCCGCGAGGTAGTTTGAGGTAGATTTGTTCTTCGAGAAACGCTTGAGCAAATGCATTCGAGTAGTCGGCTTGAACAGTTTGAAGATCCAAGATAGAACTTAGAATCAGACACAGGCGAACTGTAAGCCATGACACAACTGGCTGGAGCGTACGTCTTGAAGAAATCGATACCCTCCATCTGCATGTCACCTCGTACACATAGACGTGCCTTGAATTTACGAAAGCGACCATCTGGGTAGCGCTTCACCTTGAAAACCCAAGTACCAGGAACCACATTAGCTCCCTCTGGAACAGAATCCTCATGGAGTTCTGTCCATGTACCTCTCTTCTCGAGCTCGGAAAGTTCGACCTTGATAGCTTCGACCCAATAGTCTTGCTCGGTACTCGACATGGCTTGTGAAAAGGTAGGGGAGTCAGGATCACTGCCTTTCTTGGCCTTGAAGGACGAGACATCATGAGGTAAAACTCCTTCTTGATAGCCATAGGTCCAATCTTGCAACAAAAAGGACAGGTATTCTGAGTCGATCCGAGAATAAGGACTACTGTAGCCAGCTCGAGTTGAATGAGCAAAGAGTTGGGCTGAAAGCTGTTCGGCATAGGAACCCAGTTTTCTTCTTCGATGAGACGAGTAGGTTTGAAACGAACACGTTTGGAACGACGAGGTGGCTTTGGTGTGGGAGCCCTTGGTGCAACAACTGGAGCCAGAACTGTTGTTCGTGCAGTTACTTGTCTGGGTAATGCTGGTCGAGGTGTTGGTGGAGGCACAGGATCATCTGCATCATCATCATCAGGTGGGTCAACAGTAGGGAAATCATCTTGATCATCCATAGGATCCTCAGTCAAGTCAACTGGATGTTTAGGATAAGTAGTAGGATGAAGGATAGTGGGGGGCAGAACGGACGGTATAGGTACAGTAGGTGGTGCTGGTGTCAGACTTGGAATAGGATGACGAACAGTAGCTCTGCTCTCATCCAAGTCTCGTCTGACAGTAATCTCGTTGGGTGACAACCATTCTTCGGACAGTGAGATTTGAAGATCGTCATTGAGTGGTGTTGAGTACCTGTGCTCGATTGTCAAGTTCTCCCAACAATCTGGAGGTACATCACTAGATGCAAATGTTGTCTCGAACTCAGAGTCGTAGACACAGTGAAACTGTGGTGTAATCGAACCTGTGCGGAGGTTTCGAACTAGACCAACAGTACTTGAATGAACTGGAGAGAAACCTAGTAGGAACTGTCCTCGACGAGTACGAGGGCTCCATTTGGGAATCTTCCCATCATCACGAAGTTTTGGCTCTAGGACATAGGCAATAGGCAGGACAGCCCCATGCACGAGCATTGAGGAGACGCGAATGGGTACCAACAACCGAACTTGAAAAGATCTCTTCAGGTGAAACGGGAAGAGTTCCTCGGGGAAGTTTGTTGAGAATATCAACAACATACTGCATGGCCATAGGCCAAAGACTCGGATCGTAAGTATCGGGCCATCGCAGTGCAGAATGAAGCATCACTGTACGAGTTGCCTCACAAACTGTCTTGATAGCTCGTTCTGCGACACCGTTTTGATGTTGAGCACCTGACCCAGCAAACGAAATGGTCTGGCCCAGTTTGTGAATGTCATCGACTACACCTTGAGCAGTGAAAGTACCATTATCGGTCCGATATGACTTAATAGAAAGGCCATGGCTTAGCGCTTCTCTCTCGTACTCCATCTTGGACTTCAGTGTTTCTTGAGCAGAGTTGCCTCGTTGAAACTTCACCTTGATTCGACCACTAGCAGCATCAACAAAGATCGTACTCGCAGTGTACATCTTGTCTAAAGGTTCCTTGCCCATGGACTCGAACCTACGACCATGCTGTCGAATAGACATGTGGTCCATTGAGATAAGGTCGCCTGGCGACAAGGAATTACGCTTGATAGAGCCTTCTGCGTGTGGGAGGTTGGTCGTCCTGGTCGCCTTGGTCGGTCGCTTGTGTCCTTTACCATACTGGCATGATGCATATAAGGGAGTTTCCGATTTCGGGTCGCCCAGCGACGCGCCCTTCGAGCCAAGCCATCCTAGCTTGCCGACATGGCGAATAGTCGAAAAACCCACATGTACGAGTGCATGATGCCACCATAGTAAGGATTTTTGACCTCGACTCAAATTCTGATTTGAGTCATGAACGAGACCGAGGGCGTTTGCTAGAGCGTCTGCTTGCTTCTGGACGTCAAGAAAACAGTGAGCGTAGAATAGCTTCGAGGACGGATCAAGAGGCATGGTCAAAGTCTGACCATTCTTCAGGTGACAAAGGCACTTGTCTTCCTTCACAACATAGGTGCCACCTTTCCCCCTTTTTGCCAAGAACACTTGGGGACTAAAGAGGCGTGTGGCAAGGGTCGGAGTGTAAAATCCAGGACAGCGAATGGCAAAAGGTGAGCCAGTGTCGTCGATTGTCTTGAAATTCAAAATTCCAATCTGACGAATCTCGATGCTGCCACCAATACCTTTCATTGTCTGGTAGATCCTTGAGTGTGTTGGTCTCAAAGTCAATGAGAGAAGGCGAACTGCAGCAAGAGGCGCCCGTGTCCATGAGGATGGGAAACGATTGCAAAAAAGGTAGGTCCAAAGGTTGGAGGTGTTGAGAGATCGAAACATTATGTCTCACTGCATCCAAAGTCTCGCCTTTCAACTTGGCTGTGTTAAGGATCGTAGACTTGGAGCCATGGTGGGAAGAAACAATTGCGGGATATGTTTTCAAACCAGACGTCATGTTTGGTAAAGAGTCAACAATCAACAAGGCATTTCGTAGATGGAGGCGATTAAAACGTCGGATGTGGCGGTCGCGACGTCAATTGGGTGATGGTGGTGGTGCTGTTTGATGGAAAGAAGACATCAAAGAAGCAACCACTGAGGCAAGAACATAGGCGATAGCTAGGGCACAGGTGCCACCAGCGAGGACAAAGAAAAACTCGGCAGGAACAACGGCCATAAAAAGGAAGACCAGAGTCGAAAGTATTTCGTTGAGAACAGGGACAAGAGAAGAGAGGACAAGAGAGGAGCCGTTCAGCAGGGTTGTGTTGATGTCTGTTACCACTGCCCGGCAATCTCTTTTGGGCGGACTTGTGCTTGAGAAAGTGGGGTACCGTCACCAGGTCCAATGGTTGTCCATTCGACTTCGTCATCAACTGGAGCTCCCTCTGTTGGTTGGGTCGAATCAACAGTGTGGTGGTCGAAGTACAAGTTGACGAAGTCGGGGTGCAAAGAGTCGTCAGCCAGATGCAATGGTTTCACCGGTAAAAAGACCGGAAGTTGATACCACCGCTCGACGAGGCTTGAAGAGTGTTCCCGCTCGGGCCACCATCAGAACCTTTCTTCTTGTGCTGCTCAGTCTGGTGGGCTTTCGCACCAGAACGCCAGCGGCGGCAGTGCTTGCACCATTTGAAGACAGCGGCGTTGCCATCAGTAGTCACAGTCTTGGTCGGGGACTCAGTGTCGGCTGGAGGGATCCGACTCCAATGCTTCGACTTGTCGCTTTTGGATGGAGCATTGGCAGTCACAGCAGTTGAAGTAGTTGTGCTTGGGGACTTGGCAGCGAGCGAGGGACAATTGGACTTGTAGTGGCCTTTCTTGTGACAGTAGTGACACTCAATGTGGCTGAGGTCACGCTCAGTTGCAGACTTGGAGTCCTTGTTGCCTTGTTTGTGCGGGACAGCAGACTTGACTTCGTTCAAGCCTTTCTTGACTTCAGCAAGTTGGACAGCAGTTTGCGAATGATGAAGAACAACATTCGGGAACCAGAGACATCGAGTGTGAGTTCTCGGTCGATGCGCTCACGGAGGACAGGACCAACGGAGGCTCGAAGAAAGGTGCGAGCATATATGCTGTTGGTCTCATCCACAGGACAGGTGGATATCTTCAAAGCAGCGTCCCAAGCGTCCATATCCTCTTTGGTAAGGACACCCCACGCGGTAAACAGATTGAATTCGTCGCATTCCACGGCAACACGAGAGAGGTCGTTGATATCGGGGAGGCGAGAACCCGCAGACTTGGGTTTCATGACATAGGCAATGGAGTCAAGGCCAGTGGATATGAAATGAAGACTGACATCATTAATCCATTTGGTGAAAGTCACAACGCTGGATCCTTGCTTCGTCAATGCGTTTGGCTTCCTCGAAAGGACGAGTACAAGTTTCTTCGACTCGCATGAGAGAGCGAAGATCAGAGTCGTGACGATATGCCATAGTCGAGGCAGGGACACGGCTGCGATTGGCAGGAAGGCAACCACCGCCAGAAAAGATAAGGGAAACACAACCAAACTGCTTGACTCCACCAGTACGGGGTGGGGGCTGGGGAGGTGGCTGGGTAGGACCGGTTTGGGTGCTGGTTTGGTTTCCTGACATGGTGGTGGGGTCAGGACTGGAAAGCGAGGACATTTGGGACGTAGACGGAACGGGAATCGATGGTCGTGGAGAACTAAGTAAACCAGTCAAACCACTCCAAAAGGATGTAGTAGCAGGATCTGAATCGGTAGGATCAGAGTCTGGATCGGCAGAATCGTCTGGATTTGCAGAATCTGAAACGTCGTCAGGTTGGTCTGAAACTTCAGAATCGAAATCGTCAGGATCAGAAACGTTTTGGGAAGACGGCTCTGATTGCATTCACTTTCCAAGAAGAAAGCAAATCGCAGTCGATTTGGGGAAGTCTTGTGGGCCCGTGACCTGTAACAGAACTAGGACAACAGATCGACTTGGTAGATCGATCCTAAAGATAGACGTAGTAGACGTAGGAAACGTAGATGTGTAAAACAGCGACAATCTAGAAATTGTGAGCTACAAGAGC
>SWEM01000481.1:0-24024 GCA_019593585.1 Nitzschia palea | reverse complement strand
ACAGCCCCAAGGTGGATCCATCCAAAACGTAGTCGACAGCAATGGTACTTTGTCCAGTAGACGTCGAATCGAAAGCCGTGCTTCCTAGTGTACTTGAGATCGAAATTGGTGTGGAGGCTGCATCTACCACACCGAACTTGCTGGTGGTAAAGATGAGCGCATACACTGAGAGAAGAGATGTCGATGACAAAGAGAAGATCATCTTGCTTGATCTTGTTGGTGAGCTTATTGGGACAACGAAGGGTCGACTGACAGTGAACGAGGATGATATCAACAGTGGCTGCTGACAAAGGCTGTCGTGGTGGGCTTTTTGTAGATTTCTTTTGGAAATTTTATGACAATCAGGACAACGTTTTTATGAAACTGTTGTTGATCCACTTCCGTCTATTATCAAAAACACCGAAAGTACTTCATCTTTACAAGACGAGGAACAAGGACAGGAAAAGGACCAATGCCACTCTAATGATTCGGGGTTCTCCTGGCATGTGTTTGTCACAAGAACATGACTTTCTCATCTCGTCCATGCCACGACAAACAACAATGACTGTCGAACAGTGTCTGCAAGCAAATTACGGTAATTCCAGACCAAAATGCATCCAGGATCGCCCCGAATTCCACGGCCTCCCAGTTCATCACATGGAATATTCCTCCATTTCTCAATGAAATTTGGCTCGCATTCTTGATATGTGTAAACAAGGTCATTCCTTTATGATCGCAGCTATCGGTAGGTAGGTATGCATGTACCGTACCAGGTACCAGGTACCTGGTACGAACACATAGTACAATAAAATCGGTACATGTACCAGGTACTTGTACGTGCGTCAAGTGTAGGCATCGGCTACTCGTGAGAAAAAAGAAGGGGAATCCTATGCTAGAGGCCCAACGATTTACAGTTTACAGTTAGGTTGCGAATCACACATGAAGGTGCCCCACAGTCATCTAGGAGAAGAATCATGGTGACAATAAAAAGGCTTTGTGAACCTAGCTAGACGAACAACGATGGTCATAGCAAGCTACTACTACCGGTAGTACCGGGTAGATAAATGGAGTACATACACCACTGTTAAGTTACTATTTTGAGGCACAGCTCTGTTATTCTGTTTTCTATTTCTCAAGCCATCTCCGGACAAGAAATGATTTTTTCGTTTTCGGCGTCCACGCCACGTCGATACGTACCTGTTGTCCTATTCTCATTTGGTTAAACCACGATCGTCGTTATCATTTGAACTATGTGGACTAGTTTACTGTTAGTGTAAGCTCATTTAAGGTAGATATTTTCCTCAATTCTCGGCAGCAATCTTTGCCAAATGGACAAAGTCGACAATCTTGAAATCTTCATTGGAATCTTTCAGAATGGCATCCGTTCCATCAATACAGACTAACTCGCCTTCTACCCCGACGTCAGCTCCACCGATTACCAGAACCATGTCCTTTTCTTTTGGTTCAACACGAGCGACATCTTCCACCCGAACCATTTGTGTTGTATTGTCGTCCAATTCAACAATAGCTGTCTTATCTGTATTGATCTCCTTGATGACGGCATGTCGATCATTGGCTTTAATTTGAACGCACACACGTTCCATAAACCACACAGCCGTTTCTCCAGTGTCAGCTTCGTGGGCTTCCATCGTGTTGCTACTAGGTGGCTCTCGCTTGACTACGGTGGAAGCAGGAGCGGCGGCTCCATTAGAAGAATCAAGCTCTGCTTTCGTAGGTGCGGGTCCCCACGAATCGGTTTGTGAGCTGCCCCAACCATCGTTGGCATCATTGTTGGGAGATCCGAAGGTTGTATGGTCGCTCGTGTCATGACCCCATCCACCTCCATTTTCGTTAGTATCAGGTGATTCTTGGTCCATCGCACCAGGCCTCCAGACCTCGTCTCCACCACCCATAGTGTCGTGCATTGGTGTCGCTCCACCATGCATTGGCGTAGCACCACCGTGCATGGGTGTTGCAGCTCCACTAAACACACCAGAGGTGGCAGCATTTTGCATATTCAGGTCATTTTGTCCGACATCTTCAGTAGCACCGAATTTGTCCCCGACCACTGCCACACGTTCACGCACGACCATAACCTTCTTCAGTCTCGAGTGAAGCTCGACTTGAACATGCGTCGCTGTTGCGTCTGCCACACAGCCTAGGTATCCCTTCCACATTCCAGCTTGAATGCGAACAGTCTTACCCACCAAGGCATCTTGACCTTTTACCCGCGCTGCTGCTGGGCCCCTTGTCTGGGATTGTGGGGTACTGAAAGGGCTCATTCCACCATCACCTCCACCACCACGATTTTGTTGTCTGGATCCTGCGAGGACGCAACTTCGACTTCTCACAACGAAAATACCAGCATGTTCGGCTCGGGTTTGAGAGTGTAAAAATAGCTGGGCACGGCTCATCCGTTTGATAGTTGCCGTTTTGCCCTTGTGTGGTCCTTCAGCGACATTGACTTGATCGCCTGTTCGAATTTGATTTCCTTGCACATCCAAGGCAACTGCTCGATTGGACGTTTGATTCCGTTTACCACGCAGCTCTTCAGGCCTGACGTCTCGTGCGATGCCGTGATTATTGATGACCGTGAAATCTTCTCGTCCAACACGCACAATGACACCGACCTCATTGGCAGAGCCGCCACCACTTAGCACAACCAAGTCATATAGACCGTATCCGTCAAGCGTGTCTCCTCCAGACGAGACTTCAGCTGATTCCCTTAGTTGGGAGGTCCTCACGGATATCTCCTTATTCGTGACGTCTGTCAAGACAACAGCCGTAAAGTCTGTGTCACCATCCATTTGCTCTACAGCGACTACAGTTCCCGTTTCATTGGCATATCTACCATCTGTGACTTTAACGTGAGCCCCCACGGCGATATATTTGCGAACTTGACTGGCAAGGAACTCAATCTCGCCGGCACCGCCCAGATCCAAGGACGTATCGTTGGGTTTAACCTTGACAGTGGTACCATCCATACTCATGAGTTTCCCACGCATGCCAACCAAATCTCCCTCGATAACTTCAATCGTATCTCCAATGAGCAATCCGTTGCTGGAAGAGGAGACTTTCCCAAGTCCTGTGGATTCTTGAAGTTTCGTGAGTTCATCGAGCAACGATGCTGCCATCTTGGAGCCTTCGTTTTCGTCGGCGGCATCTTCATCGTTGGGTCCCTTGGGACGCTTTCGGAATCGTTGAAGTTCGTCGAGCGTTGGTTTATCTTCGTCAGTGCATGGCTTGACCATTGACCCAACGGTAACTTCCTTGAGCAAATAGCCATCGTGGTAGTAATTGTTCTCATAATAGTCGCAGTTAAGGTCCATCGCTGGAAATCGCTGTCTTTGTCTTTGCTTTCCCATGGCCGCAATCTCTTGTTCATTAAAGAATTTTTGAGGTGGACGTACGGTTCGTCGTCTAATTCTGGCTTCCTCGGGGGGCAGGTTGGACAAGGTCAAATCCAAGCGAGGAACCACTTGTACGACGCATTTGAGACCTGATTCCCGAACTGCAATGACGAGTGCTAGATCGCCCTTGTAATGCCCTCTAGTCATTCGGACCCATTCATTCTTTTTCACTTTTGTTTTAAGTTCGAGTGAAGTCAAAGAGCAAAGAGAAGGTGAGTATCAAGATCGAAATGGTGGGAATAATTAGTAGAGGCTGGCAACAACAGAACGTACCTGGCTTTTTGGAAGGGACTACCGTCATAACTGTTGTCATATCCTGAATGGGTATCAAGCGCATTGTGTATTGGAGTAATCCACGCACACCGCTGATCGCTTCGACCACTGCAGGTTCACTATAACTCTCTACATAAATCTTGCCTTTGGTTTGTCCCGCAATGGCACCACAAATTCCTAGTGGTCGACCTTGCCGCGCAAAGGCTATACACTTGTTCATAATTTGATATACCATTTCCTGTTCCTTTCCAGTGCTGCAAGATATCATCCACAAACTTGGATCAGACACACTTGGTACCAAGGACTGCTGCGAGACAGCAGTGTAAACTTCTGGTCCACCAGGTGCGTCCTCTTCCTCTTCTACATGACGAATACGTCGATCCAACACACTCCGGTCGACTTTTCGGCGTGACATTTTATGTCGTTCTTCGATTTCTCTTGCCATTTCTATTACGGACTGATCATTGTCGTGAGTGTCAGCCGCTCCAAAGCGCTGACCAGCTTGGGCACGACGGCGATCCTGTTGTCGAATGATCTCCCTGGCCTCTTCATCCATTTGCTCCTTACGAATGTCTTCCTCAGTATAGTGTTTTCGGACCACATCGTCAGGGTCGCGGTGTGTCCCATAGGGCTCATCATCGTCATCCTCATCATCATCATCGGCCGCCTCTTCATCAAAGAATGATGACGCTTTGGCTCGCTTCGATTTCTTTCCAGCTCCACCACTAGAATTTTTCTTTCGCTTCCGTGTGTCTTCTTCCTCCTCGTCTTCGTCTTCATCCTCGTCGTCATCCTCGTCTTCAGAGCTCAAATTGGCCGATGGCTGCGAACGTCGATTGGCTGCATTATTGCCACTTCCCCGCTGATTGGGCTTGGCCTTGGACTTGGGCGCAGGAACTTCCTCTTCGTCGTCATCGTCATCATCTTCCTCCTCGGAACTCTCGTCCGGGGGAGCCGGTCGACGACTCAAGGACTTGCCACCTCCCCGTTGAACGACACGAGTGGGTTCGGGCTTTTCTTCCTCGGAGGATTCCTCCTCTTCTTCCTCCTCCTCATCGTCGTCGTCATCATTCTCCGCACGCAAGAATTTACCAGGACGAAAGAATTTTCCGTTTCGTGCACTGATAGTCATGGAAACGGAGACAAACACCACCCAAAACAAAAATGTATGGATCATGACGAGTCAGGTCAAATCATGGTTGGGAATGAGATGCCGGTAGGCTGCGATTTCACTTACGCCATTTTGTTTGAAATGCTAGCTAGAGACCCCAAGTGTCTCCAATGTTTTAACCGCTACGACTTCTTTCTATTGGACTGTGAGAGAGGAGTAAACTATTTGGGTACTACCTGATGCAATGGCACACTCCAAATGCCGGTCGGTCGTGTGGGCAATCCCCAAGTATTGGTTGAATTTGACGTCTGTGAACACAATTGGTACCAACACAAAATTGCAAGTCATCCACACGAGAGCGAGCGTCGCGTCTGTCCGGTCTCAAGTCAATCCTACTGGATTCCGTGGACAACCTTGACCAATAAGATCCCACTAATTGTGAATCAAGGTACCAGGTACAGTACAGTCAAGGTATGCATGGTTCGTACCAGGTACCAAAGTGGAGAGCATCGCGTCTGTCCGGTCTCTCTTCACTCGACTGATGTGTCTACCTGGTATATAGAGATATGTATTTCTTCCGACACGTGGAACAAAAGATGATTGTGTGATTCCACGTGGGATAGAAACTACACGATGGTTTTTTCACAACAATCACACTACTCTCACAACCAACACAACAAACACACGGCCTGGTCTAAATTGGTATCATAGTACAAATAAATATCAACAAGGATTACTAGTGCTATTGCTACAAAATGGGCAAACCAAGTTTCAAGGAAGTTTCCATCTTGACATGGGTGATTGGGTTGTCAGTCGTTGGATGTGCGACGTCGTCGCAACGAACATGGGGATCCAGATTTCCACTACCATCCAACACGGTAGTACAAGTACTTCGAGGTGGTGATGCGGATACAACAGCAGTAGAAGTTACTAGTGGTTCTTCCACTATTGGAAAGGATGATGCATCCATCTCCGAAGAACCAAGTTTGGACGAAAAAGTCTATGAGGCCATGAAGAAATTAGGCATGGCACCACCAAGTCAAGAAGAAGAACAACAACTAGTAGGTGACGACGAGTGCAAAGATGGGGTCTGCCCTATACCTTCAACCCAAAATCAGAATAATCAACAACAACAACAACAACCAACGAGCGATCCCCATGTTCTTGCCGAATCAATCGCCAAGGATATGAATGTGGATTCTCGATTGGCCATGGCGGCAATTGGAGCTACATCGACGTTTGGCGATGGTAATCAACGAGTTTTTAATGAACAAGCGGCTCGGGATATGATTCAATATGAATTAGATTTGATTGCCAAAATTCCTTCGGATGCTCCCAACGTGCAAAAACTCGTTGAGGAAGGTTTTGATCCATTTCTGAGTCGACGAGCGTTGGCCTTTGCAGAAGACAATATGGATGACGCTCGAGCAATTTTGATTGCCGACCAGTTGGACGAGGAAGAAGAAAGACAATTAGAAAACGAGCAAAATGATAACGACGACGATGAGCAAGCCATCCGAGCTCAACTTCGTGCCGAACGAGAAGCGGCACAGGCACCAGATATGGTAGAAGTCAAGACGAATTTTGATCCAACGGCCATTCCCCTGTCCAAACCTGCTACTGCTGCTTCCCAAACTGCTGGGAATGTTCCCAATCCTGCTCCCAAAGAGTCCGTGGTATTCGAGGCTACTACCGCACAAATTCAAGAATTAGTCTTGGAATCCCCCGTTCCAGTTCTTTTGGATATCTATGCAGATTGGTGTGGACCATGCAAGGTCTTGGGACCAGCCTTGGAAGAAATGGCAGTCAAGGCGGGAGGGTTGTTTCGACTTGTCAAGGTCAATTCGGATAATGAGAGACCCATCAGTAGCGGAGCCTTGGAAGTCACCGCCCTTCCAACCGTCTTTGGAATTAAGGATGGAAAAATTGTCCACATGTTCCAGGGTATGCCTCGATCGGAAGATATGATGAAAAACTTTATGATGGGTTTGTTTGGTGCCGCACCCTTTAAACCAGCCGTCACGGCCGACGAATCCAAAAAGTATCATGAATTGACAGCCAAGTTGGTCAAGACGGCGGGAGCTGCGTGTTTTTCCTTTTCGGCACGGGAACGTCTAACCGATCGCATTTTTTCCAAGCTAGATGATCTCGTCAAGGATGAGACAGTCCCCGATGTGGAAGGGACCGCTGAATTGTTGCGAACCTTTATGAACAATATTGTCAATAATCCGTACGAACCCAAGTATCGCAAAGTGAATCTGGAAAACAAATTGGTCGCCTCCAAGATTGGCAACAACGCCAATGCTCTGGCCATCCTCAAGATGATCGGTTTTGCCAAATCAACATCCGAAATGATTCTTGGTAAAGACAAAAAAGTCATCAACGTGGCACCCCTAGTAGTGGCCAGGGATTGTATTGACAAGTGGATTCAAAAGAATCGTAATGAAATGGCGACCGCGGCACGCAAGCGCAAAGATGAAATCGCGCGCGCCCAATTGCAGCTTCAACAAGATGAGGAAGAAGACGAGGAGCAAGAGGAGGAAGTGGAAGTTGTCGATCCAACGGCTTGTTCATTGAAGCTTCGTATTGATGGAAAGAAGAAAGTTCACGAGGTCGTTTTGAATGAAAACGAACCTTTGGAAGCTATACTTTCGGCACTTGAGATTAACTCTTTGAGCGAGGAGGAGATCCAAATCACATGCGTTGCGAAGCGGTTGGTAGTGAAATCATCCGACCGGGAGCAAATGCAGAAATCACTGAAGCAGCATGGTTTGATGCCCTCGGCTGCTATTGTCGTCAAGGTCGGTGGATCGGAACCGTTGGCCAGCGGATCAGGCCTCAAGGATCGAGCGGCAGAGAAGAGAAAGAAGAAAGGCAGCCATACAATGCAAAGCATAGGTATTTACTCCAAAGATGACAATAACAAAGCTGAACTAATTGATGGTGGCGGTGGTGTTTGGTATGAGCACGACGTATCAGATGATGAAGAACAACAAGAACAAGAACCGACGGAAGAGTCAAAGGAAACTAAAAATGAAGGCGATGAAGAGGCCCAGCAAGATACAGCGGAAGGCGATGAGGTATAGAGAAACATATGAAAATAATTTTTCTCACTAGATCTGACCCCATGTCAAAATTAAGATTTCATTGCTAGTTTGAAAACGGAATATTGCATCGTGCATATAGAGAGTTTTTCTAAACTTGCTCCAAATGATTTCCTCTGCTTTTACAATGCGTCCACAACGTCGTCCAACACTGACATGACGTCTTCCTTCGCCATCTTTGCCATGGCAGCTGGCTTGGAAGCGAGCCCTTGCTCAGCAGCCAAAGCTCTGACAATCTCACACAAGGGGACCTCCCTCGAAATCATCATCGCCTTGCTGAGCTTTCCTTCAAGCTCGAGCTCACTCATTTGTTGGCTAGGATCGCCTGTGCTCAATTGCCATTGATCGATTTCCCACTTGAGTTTACTGTTAGAGATCAGTCCAGAAAGTGTCAGGGGTCTTTTTGTAACCGGACATATATCACCCTGTTCATCAAGCCAACGGAGAATGGCCTTTCGCTCAAAGTTGATCCCTTCTTTAGTGATAACAGGATCTACCATTATTTCATTGGTCAACGGGCAGATGAAATGTTCGTGGGGAATTGCTACAAATGCAATTGAGGCTGCAGCGATTTCGGCTGCACTCTTCTCTTCCTCGCCAGTGCCTAGATCGTAGCCATTCTTCTTCGCCCAGTATTTGATCTTCCACTGAAGAGTCTTGTCAGAAACGAGCATAGATAGGCGAAGAGGATTTCCAGTCACAGGGCAATATGTGTTGCCACCATTGAGCCATTGCACGATGGCAGATCTTTCAAAATGATTTCCATATCGGCTCATCATGGGTTCACTCATGAGCTTGTGTGAGAGAGGACAGATAAAATCAGAGGGCGGAGCAGGAGCCATGTTGGGCAATACCTGATCAGTAAACCTTGGACAAATGAAAGAAGGAAACAATAAGTTGATTATTGTCAGACTACCTGGTACATGTAGGTTCTCAGCTGTCAGACGCGATTTTTGCTTTCAACCTCCGAACCCATCACCTCACTACCAGAAAGTATCGGAGAAGGGCCTGGTGACTTTTGCCCTTCGTGGATAGAATGTCCAATTTCCAGTAGAGCGTTGTACAATGGCTACGAAACCACATCCTCACAAGCACCTGCGAGATCCCGTGACGAGTCGTACTTGTATATAATATATAGCGGAAGTAAATAGCACTTCGGGCCCAAGTTTGGCTTCAACATCTGGGTGAGACTATTCACTCCAAGGGATCTCCACGTCGAGACCATTAAGCGAAAGCGAAGTTCGTGGCGTCACATGGAATGCGTTCGGCATTTCTCCGTCCAGTACCATTAAACGACTACCGGTACCTCGAAGTATGTTGACAATGGTCATGGAGAAGACCCGAAGTTTCTCGCGGAAAGGTCAAAGGCACGAAGCTATGATGGACAAAATCTTCCGCATCCAGTCACCTCATGCCACACCCGGTATTTAAAGACTGGTAATGAAATTCACAAGCGAAGTTTACGACGCAACGCAAACCACCGATCGCATCAAAATGGATCAAAACAAAAACTTCGATGACAACTTCACCACTGGCAACAACCATCAACAAAATTCATGATCTTGGCTCGCTTGATCCAGCAGGTTTCATTTTTACTAACGTTAGTAGGATTTTTGCTTTTGCAGTGGGGTCGATGAAATTCTTTGCATCGTCATCATCTGGCCTCAGGGCGAAGAAGGAACGTTTAGATATATGGCTTTCCAGCTCAAGTCGGATACCCTTCTCCTTGGGGGTATATGCCTTGTTCACGATTTTTACTTTATCTGTCTCGAAGCAGTGCACTGTACTACCGTAGTACCTTCCTTCTTCGCCTGACGCCTGATGCCTGATGCCCCTTCAGCATGGTCGTGACTTGCTTCATGGTGCCAACCTGCATTTTCCGGTAGCGACGATTGCCCCTTATCCCCTCATCTTCCTCCTACCGGTAGCTACCTATTGACTGTCTTCACAAGTCGAAAGTCCTCGCTCGTATGTCTTTTTGAGTTTCATGGTTTGCTTTTCCCATCCACACGTATACAACAATAGATTATTGTAAAGTACTTGATTATTTAACTGGACCGTATTGTAGTAGTAGTTCTAACGTTAGTACCATTTAACGTTCCTCGAGCAAGATGGTTTTATATCTTTTCTAGAATTCAAAAATTCAGGTATTTAACATTAAGTGTCTACCCAGAACTTGGTTCGTCAGGACCACTATAGAACTTACAGTGCATGACTAGCATTTCCGCATTAACACTCCTTGTCTCTCTCATCAAGTTGGAGCGGTTAGCTTATTGAAGCCGCTACACCGTTGTCGATCTGTAAGGTCCACAATCTCTACTTCGCCGTCCGTCCCGCCAACTGCTAGTAGACTGTCTGAACCAGGAGCGGATGGAATCCAACGAACAGATTTCATTGCATTTTTTCCCTTGTTTCTTCTGATTTCAGTAAAGCATGTCAGTGCTTGGCGTTGCCAGTTGTAATCCATCTCGTTGACAGCCCAGCCGGACTGCAGATACGAAAGGTCCATGATAGTAACTGTGCCATTACCGATCGCCGCAGCCACCAGCCCTTCATCGTTCCAATCCAAGTCGTGTATGACACCCTCCCTTGGGATTGCCAGCACCGTCTCCCAAGTTCGTTCCTTGGTTCTAATCTCCATGATATAGACTTTTTTCTCTTCACCGCCATAGGCGCAATATTGCAACCCTCCCAGCATTGCGGGCCCCCAGGCCAATGCCAACCCGGGAAGCTCGTTATGTACGGTGAAGACAAGTTTCCAATTTGAAGGCTTCGGTGATGAGGTGTCATAAATAAGTAGATGTTGATTTTTTCCAATGGTCGCAAACCAAGACCCATCCGGGGACCATGAATTTGCCAGAGTCGTTCCATTGTTTTCGACTTCTAGAACACATTTGAACTGGGCGGATGCGTCAAGAAACCTCGTTTTCCTTTTCCACTGATAGCTAAGAATCGGCATTTCGGTGATATGGCGACATCGTGGACTAACCCGAAATCTCGTATGACCTGTGCTACATGGAAGCCAGACGCATTCGGAGGTGCGGAGGCAGGGCGTAAGTTGGACTTGGCAATGATGACCACTTTGCTCCCCGCGATGACTGCAAGGAAAGCACCATTTGAGCTCCATTGTATTGCCAGCGATCCATCCCCATCCAAGACAAGCTCATAGGTGGTGATGAATGTTGTCCCAGAAAGCTTGAAAATAGTTACAACGCCGGCTTCGTTTCCAATGGCAGCCATTCGTCCATCAGGAGAGAATTCAATCGCCAGGATGGGGGAGACTGACCTGAGGAAGTGACCGGAGACATATCGTGCATTGGTAGTTTCAACAGCTACCACGCTATTGTTCTGCCCAGTGACCACCAAATACTGGTCTTGTGGATGCCATTTAGCCGATAAAGGGACCAAGCCCTTGAGACCGACGTTGATCGCAGTATCCCAGCCTCGGTCCACGTCAAGAATGGAGACTTCTGATGAAACTCCTCCGATGGCAACATGTGATCCTCCATTGGATGACGCGATGAATTGAACCCATCTGTCTCGCTTAATGCGATGCACGGCTTCCCACCATTGTGTATTAATGACAGTGACGACGAAATCTTCCCCTCCTGCGTATAGCCATTGCCCGTCCGGGGACCATTCAATGTCTAGAACCGAATCCTCGAGCTTGAAGTTGGCAATGTTCGACACGTTAACTGCGGAACGAGAGACTTCTTCGTAGCTGTAGACAGCTAAAATTCCCTTGCTATCTCCAATTGCCACGGCTTTGCCTCCAGGGCTGAACCTTGCAACATTGACCCATGCTCGTTCCTTGTCGATAGTCTGAAGGATCGTACTTCGAATTTCTTTCCCTGGGTCCACGGGATTAGTGGCGGAATCAGTTTCTTGTGCCCATATCTTGATAATCATGGCTTTGCCGTTGCGACTTCCAGTGAGGAGCGTGTTGGTTCCTCTCAACCAGTCAAGCGACCCTACAAATCCTGTGGAATTAATTCTATGCAGAATCGGATATGGTTCGATTGGAGCCAGGATTGAGACTGAATTGCCCACACCACCAATTGCAATGAAATGAGCTCCCCAAGCAATGCTGCGGATGGAATGGGTGGCGTCGCTGTCTTTAGACGTTCCGCTGGCACGTTTATCATGTTTGATTCGCCATACTGCCGACGAGAATGTGTCGACAACTGCCAAATGGTGATTTTCGGTTCCGATAGCCAGTCGTCTCCCGTCCGGTGACCATGCGGTGCACCACGTCCAGCTCCCTCGTATAAGTTCGTGTACTATGACCGTTCTAGATTCCCCCAATTGATATGTCCCATCTTTCGGTAGGCCTTCCCTAGTGGCAAATTGATTATCTATCCATTCCGGCATTCGAGGGTCAATGACGAGTTCTTGGGCATTGATTGCTTCAACAAATCCATCCATGCTGTCACCGCTAGCCACCCGCACCAGCGACGTTTCAACCGTCGGTAGAGATTGATGCAAGGGCAGTCGTTGTCTCGAACACGACATTGGCGCCAAACTTTCTTCATATTCTTCAGCTTCGTGGTCACTTTCGACATGGGATTGAGCGTTTTCTCCGGACCACAAGAAATTGAACCAGCTCAAAATGGATGACTCTTCAGTCTCTTTCTTTCGATGGGTTGATTTGATGACAACCGTCTTTACCTTTTTGACTTTCTTTTGTGTCAGGCCTTGAAGATTTGTTCCTTGGGAGAGTGATTCTTGGCGCGGCGAAGTGTTTGAAAGGATAGAGTTGTCCTCTTCGGTGAGTTGCTGTTGCGGTGGTGCTGGGTGTCGTGTGGGAGGTACAGGGGAAGCAAGGAGGCCGTCCATCCTTCGCAATGCCTTTTCGCGCGAAACGTCAGATCCTTCCGTTTGAATCTGGATTGGTAGTTTATTGATAGCACTTTCCAAATCATCTATGGATCCGATGCTGCTTTCAGCAGGGCTCAAACATCTAGCAGCAGCAGTGTCCTGCCAAGGTGCCACAGAGGGTGCTGTTGTTGTCGACGTCGGCGACATGGGTGGTCGACCATCGAGAGCTGGGAGAGGCCTTGGCACGGGTCCTACGGGTCGAAACGGGTCGCCTTCCGTTGTTAATGACGATTCATGAATAGTTAGTTTGGCAGGTTGGTGATCATTGGTTGTGGATGTTGACTGTGGGGTCAACGTGCTATTCCTTCGAAGCTCCGCACGGGCAAGGGCTTCTTGAATGAGTTGGTGTCGCCTCTCAGCGTCGGGATCTCCCATTTGTTTATGTTTGATGGCTGCCAGTCTCGCTTCCCGAATGATTTCTGCCGTCTTGAGTTCAAGATCGAGGGCAGCCCGCTCACCGTTGCTGCACTCTGTTTTTGGTTGCAAGGAGACTTCCCACTCAACACCATCTTCATTGCAGGTGGCACTGACATAGTAGAGTGGGTGCGAAAAGGGGCCTTCCGTTGCAAAAGGGAATCGCACCCACTCTTGGTCATTCCTTGATTCATTGAGCGATGGCAACAGGAGAGATTCGGCGTTTGGAGAAGTAGGTTGTCGTTGTAGTTGTTGTTGCAGAAGTTGTTGTTGTGGTGTTTGTGGTTGTATTGGACTAGTGGAATGCCGCGGTGAAAGTTTAGGACTACTTGCATCGGAGCATTCCGTGGCAATGGGAGGTGGACGTTTGGGAAGCATGTGAGACTTGGGAGAATCTGAGATTGCCGGGGCCGCACAGAGGCATGTCTGTGGCTCAGTGGAGCTGTCGGTCTCACAGGAAATCGATGCCAGGGTCTCCATCCTTTGCCCAGTCAATCCTCACTCTTGATTACCCAACCTTCGTTGCCTTCTCAATTTCCCACAGGCAAGTATAGAGCTATGGAATCTGCGAGGAGAAAGGAACGGCAGAGGACTTCCTCACAATCGTCTACCAGCAAGATGGGGACAATGCCTAGAGGAATAACACGGGGTGCTGGGTGGGAAACCTCTATATGGTGGTATAATTGTTATGTAAAATAATTGCCACACTAGCTTTGCATTGGTATCCAAATACAAAGAGCGGGGCGGGGGTTTGGCAGATTCCGTTTTCACTCGTCATATTCCCATTTCGCAGCACCGACGGTTATTTTATGTGACCCCAACGGAGAGACAAATCGCGCCCGTCGGGCAAACCGCACATGGTTGGCATCGCCAGGCAGAAACTTCCGGTTGTGCTCTGAGTCACGCTCGGGATTGCCACGTGTCACTGCAATGAACAATGAAACTCGAGTTGTGATGACTGCAAAATTTTCATGCACGTGTCTTGTGTCCTGTGTCCTTGTACTTGTACTTGTACCATGGCAACCAAGACAATTTTGAATCCCCCAGGCATCCAATCTTTCCGCCATTTCCTCACCAACGAACTATCTAGTCTTCGGCAAGCCCCGATTTTGCTCATTGCAAGCGAGCCTGCTGCTGCCAATGCTGTTTCTCACACCCCCATTCGAGATGCAGCTCGGCTGGTGCACTTTACCATGTCGCAACAGTTCGGACTAAGAATTGTACCTGCCAACTTATCATCGGGATTTCCCACACTCAGTGATGTAGAATCTCGAAGAGACTTGTTGAGACGAACGGGGGCTTCGTCTATCGTGGCAGTCGGTTCGGGAGCAGCGATGGATCTTGCCAAGGCTTTGGCCAGAAACGACAACGACAACCAACAACAAACGCGTGATACGGAGCATCTCATATTGGTACCTTCGACCTACTCAGCCTTTGTAGCCTCAGGATCTTCTCACTCGTTACTGCTCGACCAAGTGGAAGAAACCTTGGTGCCCTATCCGTCCACGGACGACCGACCTGCATGCTCTATTACAGTGGCACCCTTGGATAGCAAGTACATTGCCACCATGGAGTCTTCTCGGCATGCCCTCTATGCAGTCACAGCAGTTGTCTTGGATACGTATCTGCGGAAGACTGACGATCCCCAAGTTGAATCCATGATACACTCGTTGCAAATGTTACATGCTCTTTCGGATGACCAACTCTCGCATCAACTCGCTCAGGATACCCTACTTGATCTCTGCTTTCGGGCGGGAAATCTTTTATCCTATGGCCTAGGAAAGGATGATCGTTCGACACCATTGACCTTGTCATCATCGTTAATCCCTCCCTTATTTCCACATATTCCAATACTCACTTTCTGGGCATCACTGGTGCCTGGACTCGGTCATGTCATGTCATCGCCCCAGACACAAGGAAATACAACGGTCCCAACAGTGTTGCAAGAAATAATCTCACAATGTACCAATCACCACTTGACCAAATCTCCATTTCCAAAATTGACCATTACCGATGAGAGCAAGAAAGGATTCTCGATACCAGACATGGCCATCTCGCACATCCAAGCCAATGCAACTGTTTCCAAATCGTTCGACATGCCGCAACAAGTGCTTACTGAACTTCTCAAACATGCCATTCCCAAGTGATGGGGAAAAATTATCATGCTACTCCAACGCACTGTTCACCACACCATCTTCTCCTCGGCAACTGGAATCCTCGCAGATTACGAGGCCCTGTGCCATGGGTTCTCTGGGTTGGCTACAGCCAACATTCTTTCAACATATAAAGGAGGAAAGGGAAGCTGCCAACAATACACTTGTTCTCTCTTTGATTTTTGAATTGCTCTTGTTCCACAGCCATGCCACTCAGGGACATTGTACCTGGAAAGGCCATATCCTTTCAATGGAACTAGGAAAACCACTAGAACCAATTACCGGTACTTCGAAACCTGATATAGCAACACTACTCTTGGTAAAAAATAGGCAGTCTAACTTTTGCAATTTATTTCAGTCGAAAGACACAGGCTGGAAAGTTACCGAAACCATCGTCTATGGTTCCTAGGCTCCATTGAAATGAAAATCTTTGATTACAATTCACTTGCTCCGCAACTATGGTTACTGTCTTGACTCTTGACCATCCCGCCTGGACAACGACACTTATCTGCCCCATTTGTTACTACTACCGGTATAGTACGAAATTACTTGTAGCATTCTACTTTTTACGACTACGGTAGTTAGTGTTGCCTTCTACTAACCGTGCAAGAAAGGCGCTGTGACATTGCCTTGCTGTTATTTGGGCGTTAGTTTTTTCGCCAAGCATGTTTCTAATTTTCTGTTTGGTAGTGTAAACTTCAAATTGCATAGAATCAATAGTGCGCGTTATTCATTTGGGCGGCTTCGGTTTGTGACGTTGTGACCTATGTCCTTAAATCGGATATCCTAGATCTTGGTGCAGCGACCGTTGTTTAGGTGCGTTGAACGCAATGGAACCACGTCCCGAACGGTTGGAACGCATGTCATTTAATTAACAATCCACTCCCCATGTCCTCACCCGACACGAGTCTCCGATTGCGATTAAGAAAACCCATTTTCTGGTGTCCTTTTGACGAATTGTAAGGTTTGACGATGGCCATGATTGTATCGACAAACCCACCAGAGCTGATAGTCAGGACCAGGCGCAAGAAATTACCAATGCGTAGAGACGACGCACCTTTCCTGTGCGATCGCTTTTGGGAATGCGTCCTTAATGACTATATGGACGAGTTTGATTCGGACGATGATATTGTGGCCACATCACCGAGTCGAAGTAATGCAAGGATGCTTGAAAGGATTAGTCGCAGGAAAAAAGCAGAGAAGAAGAAGAGACAAGGTGACGTATTGGTGGAGATTTCCGAAGACGATGACATGAAGGCAGATTTCAAAGTTCATTCGGAGAAACAACCCCGCTCTGGGATGGAACCAGAAACTGTGCTTTCCAACGATCACGAAATGGACAAACGAGAGAAAGATATTGTTGATTCACCCCGTTCCAATGATGTGGTAGAGAATGAGCCCAAACCCCCGAATGAAGTCATTATCAAACAATCGATTTCGGACCACGCAAATAACCGACATCGAAAGCTTGACGTCAGAATTTCAGGTACAGCTAAAGAACATCTACTCCCTTCAAGACTCGGGAAAGGATTTTCAAATGCCAAAGAGTACGGACCTGAGGAGGATATTGACCAACCAACAGAGATCCGGAAAAAAGCATCGGGAGAGGTCATCCATTATGCCCCTCAGTACTTGGGACAACTTGGAACCAATTCGACCAGGCGGAGTCGCAGTCATGTTCCTCTTTCGCCGTCTGAGTCTCGATCTAACAAGAATTCAAGACGTGTTGCTGTAGACCCAGATGAACACAGGCCACTGCCTGGTGGGGTTCCACGATCTGACCCGGATCACACTCAAAGCAGTTCAATGAATTACCTTCCAAGAGGACCAAGCAATGCTCGTGGTTCTCGTCCACTTCACTCCCGTTCAACTGATCTTAGGAACAAGCTGAAGGTTCAACCGAAGCATGATGGTTCGCGCGTGGAAACCATCGATCTTACTAACGACCGTTTTCTTGAGCCTATTCCGCTGAACAAGGAAGCCAGAGTTGAACATGACAGAGAAGATGTCAATGGTAAGTTCAAGGCTTGCGAGGAAACTGTGAACTGGATGCTACATGAAAGCAAGAAAGCCGAGTCCGACTACAGACGACGAAAACTGGATCGAAAGGAGGCACTTGATAGAATTCGTGCCATCAAGGCAAGGCTCCAAACAGTTGATCCTTAAATGGATGGGAATAGCATTATGCAGAACATCAAGGGAATTTTAATGAAGACTAAATGTACGTTAGTCTAACGCTACACCGAATATTCCATAAGCAAAAAGTAATCAATAGCTGCACTTGAGAAAATCATACTACCGGTAGAACCAAATAGAGGTTTGGTCGTACTGTACATACTCCATTCTTCTATGAGGGTATACTTGCTGGAAACTCAAGCCAAAACTCATCCGTTATCTTTAAGAAAACGATCTGTGTGCCTTTAATTGAGTCCAAAGTACTTTCTCCTGTGTACCGTTTCGCCCTGGATGGACGACATTGAATCGTTTCCCAGCGCTGTGCAGTATCAATGGCTTCCCGTTTGCCAAAGGCACATTCTCTGATGCTTCTGTGTGCGGGATACTCGTTGCATCATAGCGGTCCATGCTCATTGTATGTCTCAGAATATCAGGCTGATACGGCGCCGTCATAAGATTCTTCCCTTCTGTTTCATCCTCCTTCTGTTGAAACAACGACAAGAAAACAGCTGCTGATCCAGAAAACTGGCTCCAGTGCTTTTCTTTCGAAGTCCCCATTGATTTCGTTGTTTTGTCGCCAAAGATCCGCGTTCTTGTGGTGCTGGCATGTTCAAAACTGTTATTCTGGTCTATGTCACGATAAACAGGCGAGGCTGCCAAATCATGTTAGTGCATCCATTTATGTTTGATTTTTGGTTGTTGGCTTGTGGTTACCGAATATTTTATTTGCAGTCACTTACCAAGCGCTTCCGAAGATAGATTCCTTTCCGCAGAATTGTCACAGCGCGATTCTGTGACGCAATTTTCATTGCCATCCTTGATTGTTCGCGACTCGAAAGCCTTACCTTGGCCTTTGAGTGGTTCTAACGCCGAACTCTTACTTTCGTCTCGAGATGAGGAGCAGGGGAATGAATCATCAGTCAACACACCATCAAAACTCGCCGAGCGGAGAAATACTGGCGTCCCAAACCTTTTCCTTGCTCCAAGCGATCGAAATCTTGACGAACCAGTTTTGGTTGTTCGATTTTCAGCTTGCCCAGATTCAATAACCCGTGTATCTTTCACCCCCACGTTTTTTGCCGATAAATGGCCAGAGAGACTAGCAGCATTTTTTGGTGAATTCCCTTGCTGCTTCGTTGTCAATGAAAGGTCTGGAGATCTATGGGCTTTGGGTAGCTTGCCTTGGATTGTACTGGAAGGTGGAGTCTCGAGCTTCTGGATGATTTCTTTCACTGAAACTCCGCTTGAAATCCTTCGCGCTTCTACCAAATTCGCTCCGAGGACTTGCCTGTTGTTTTCCGAAGACTTAATCTTGCTCATGGGAGCATTAGAGTCTCGGCTATCAGGATGAGTGGCAGAGGGCGGCTTTTCATTCTTCGATACGCGAGGTGGGGCGGCGGTGCCAGCCTTCCGTACAGCAAATGGACCACGGCCTTTGCCAAATGTACTGAAGTTGGTGGGTCTTGGTGGGAGATCATGCTTGCTACGAAATCCACCATTTCCTGTACCGGTCTGAAGCGACCGTTTGGAATTTGTTGATCGCTCGTCGTCCATGAAGGAATCGGCATCTGCTGGTGGGCTAGATCGTGCATCAATTTTTGGTGCTGGACTTGGTGAATGTTCTGGTGTTGGAGATCTATGTTCAGCATGTGTATATCTTGGCGTGGGAGGTCGTACGCGGTGCCGAGAGCGTTTTACTGCATTGTCGTCGGATGGAAGCCCATCCCCTGATGAGTTCCTTCCGTAGCTCGAATTAAAGACAACGACAACATCTTTGCGGTGGCCTTCCTGTTCATTGTTCTGTCTTTCAAAATCCACAAATCTTTTCCTCTCGTTAGCACTGAGTTCAGATGTATCAGAGCGACCACTTCCTTCGGAAGTATCGTCACTGTCTTGACTCTGATACCGCTTTATATTCGGCGGCTGACGCTTCTCTACATTCTTTGTTTGATCTTTTTCGTCAGTCAGTATCCATGCCCAGAAGTGCTCCAGCCAACCTCGATTTTGTTTTTCAGTTGTTGTTGTTTCTACCGTGAAGTACGATGTTCCATCAGAAGTACTTCTAGTGCCAATACTTGCGGCACCACTTGGTGCTCGACCCCTCGGCTGAGATGTCCCCGCTGATGACGACGAGGCCTCTGTCATGTAACTATAATGACTGCTAGCTTCAGAGAAGGCCTCCGACATGGCAGGACTTGCTCTTGACATTGTCTCTCTCTTTCGCCAAGGTCACAAGAGGTGAAAATGTTATTCTGGAGGTTGCAGGCAATAGTTCTTTTTGACAGAGGCAATTTGCAACCGATTTGAGACATGATGAAATCCGAAATCAACGTCTGGGGCATGGGGCCAGTGTGCGTTGTGGGCGCACATGAGGGCATATAAAAATACTTTGGAAAGAGTCAGCTCCATAATTGGTCTCGTGTTACATCTGGCAAATATTTCTTGTCACAATTTGAGCGTGCGCGACGGAAATCGATCACGTGTCGTGCCTCCAAACACCGGTAGTCACATTCATAGTCCGAACAACTCAAGAAGAGCAGCACGTGACACTACACAAACATTCCGCCTGGCATCATCTCACTCGATACCAAAAAGCGAAAACGTTCTCAAATTAAAGAACGATGAACAAAAACATGGCCGATCAAAAAGTATTCTCTTTGATCTTCAACGAAAGGAGGGTTAAGTCGGCTTCGGGCCATCAGCATCAAGTGCTGCAAAGAAAGAAAAAGGATGACGAATATGAAATTATCGTCCCGCCTTCGATGCGCAAGAACCAAAATTTCATCACTGTAACCCCTCCTATCCATGAGAATGAACCAGAGTTCCACCAAAGTGCTGGAAACTACCGACGTCTCAGCTTTTCCAGCGATGGTGCAGTTCCTGTTAAAGTCGACCCAGAGTTGCGGGACGAAGCCTCCCTATCGTCTCTCGACAAGGAGATTATCCAACCATCAAGTCGACCTCACTTGAATGTGAAGAATATTGGTCGAATCCCTCGTCCTTCGCAGCAGTGCTTGGTACGTTCGAGGACTTTACAAAGCCGGTTACCGATTCCAAGACAAAATGCCACTCTTGGACTTTTGGCTCCGATGGTTTATGACCGACGCAGTCTTTCCTACAATAACAAGTCACCAATCTCCTTTCATGAGATGCAAAGAGAAATCAAGCAAATCGCTATGGAAACACCATCAGCATCACGAGATAAGGTGCACACATCGAAAACGGAATCACGCGACGATATCCACGAAGCACCTACTACTACGAGTACTACTAATGCCGATGCGACGGAAAAAGAAAAAGAAGACCCAGTCACCGATAGTCCCTCACCATGTACTTGGTGGAAATGCTGGTAATCTACGACGACTCGGAAGCTTCATGACTTTTTCACGCCATCGTCACTTCTGATGCTCGAAACATCGAGCTGGGGGGTCTTCCCAGCCTGCCAGAGGGCTCCAACCACAAATGGTTGTGGTTGAGACTATTGATATTGTGTTTACACTGTGCACATGCATGTTTCGCTGACATATTTTCATGGAGTCATATGTCAGCGTGTTGATGTCCTCGTGACTCTAGATTGCAGAGTACAAGTACCAAAGGAGATGTGAGTCCAGTTTAACTGTTTACATGTTAGTTTTGCCAGTTACGTAAGATTGATTCGGTCGATCTTAGAGACATGGTATATTAATAGATATGATACATTTTCCATAGATTACGTATGCACCTTACACAGAAAGTCACGTAAATCGAATACTACTGCAAGCCTACGGAAAAGGCTTGGCAACGAACCCTCCACGAGAGCGACTTGTGGTAGATTTATATGTGATGCAAGACCATCGAACAGAAATACGACAACACAGGCTTTTGTTTTACCAACAAACGTCAAGAAGGCTCCACGAATAAATTCTCTCCCTTGGAATTGAGGCCACCACAAGGCCACGTTGTTGCGACGATAGTTTGACAGTCTCAAGAAGGAGAAGTGGGGGGGGGTAAGTTGGCCGTTGCCGGTGGTAGTCAACGTATTCGGGATTCATTTTGCTCCTTTCGATTTCCGTCATACCGATAATCCTCTACTACAAGAGCATCCGAACACCAAGATTTTGGACGTTCCTGACCTTCTATTCGGGAAAATTCATTCAATAAGCTACAATGTTGGGAAGTTACAAAAGCAACGAAAGTACGGGGAGCTCTGCAACGTCAGCCTTGGCGGAAATTAGGGAAGGTGCCGAACGATTAGCCATGGAACTTGATGAATACTTGAGTAAATCATCCAACGGCAAAACATCCATATTTAGAGTGGATGGTATGTCGTCTACGCCGATTGAGGCTGTCGCAGATCTACAGTTGGCAACAGCCAGAAAGCTTCGCGAGGTATGGTTCCCATTTTCCCAGAAACAGAAAATTCATTCGTAGTCCTGTGGCAATTCGTTCTCATTTTGTTTTGGTTGCGACCCATTACTTTCATGCTTACTTTCTTAGTTGCTACCGATGAATCGGGATCTGCTATATACAGCCCAAGAACGAAATTGGATTCCGTTATTGCTGAGTTGGCTAAATTTACACGATCGGCCTGCTGTACAGGTGGAAGCGCTATTGGCCTTAACAAATATCGCCGAGTTGTGTGCTCAGCAATCGTATTATCAGCACACTCAAGCGCAGTCTAGTGCCGTGGCAGCTGCCGCACAAGCGGCGGCCGCAGCTGTAAAGGGTTCACCGGGAGCAAGCAGCTCCCCTTTCTTCCCTTTTGGGAACAACAAAGATGGGTCTACCGCCGCAACGTATCCTTACCCTTCTTTGGTTGCTCCTGCACCTGGCAGTGTCCCTTTCCCGCCGCTATCCTTTTCACAAACTTTATCACCTGAAGCTGTAGCAGCTTTCGACGCCAGCTTAACATCTACGATACAGAATAGCAACGTATTTGACAAGGACAACAGTGGGAAAGCTCCCTTTTCTTTGCCACCCGCTCCGTTGTTTCCTTCAGCGGCACCAATCTCATCATCGTTTCAGAGTTCAGCATTGACACCCCCCACGGGAGGTATCAACTTTACATCCTTGGCACCACCTCCTGGTGGTGCCCATAGTGCCGTACCCAGCAATGCTTTCTTACCACCGCCGACGCCAGTTTCGGGACCCAGCGGAAACTCATCTTCGTTTCCACAGCAGCTATCACCCTCGTCCCAGCATCTGCTTCTACGACATGCAGATGCCATCCCAACGTTAATTTCGCTATTATCCAGTCCCAACAAGGACGTTTATGAGCAATCCATGTGGATTTTGGGGAGTATAGCTGTTGGTGATTCTCCGGGAAGTAGCTCTCCAGGTGGCAACTCGTCGGCCAATAGCCTCGAAGGGGGACGTGACAAGTCTGTGTCGGCACGGGATGTGATTCTGGCTGCCGGTGTCATGAACCAATTATTACGGTGCTTGGAGGCCCATCCTGAAAATCTCTCTCTTCAGCGGATAGGAAGTTGGACATTATCCAATCTGGTAGAAGGAATATTTCAGCAATCCAATCACGGGAAAAATGGGAACAAAACCAGCGAATATTCAAGTAGTGATGAGATTGAAATGTCGACCCTGCTGCCCGTGTTGCGACGGCTGTTGCGAATGGCGGATGCCGAAGTTTTGAGTTATACTTGCTGGACTCTCTCTCATTTATGTGATGGACCATCCTCACATATCGCCGAGGTTGTGACTTCCAAAGATCCCAAGGCACCCAAGGGTGGTTTGGTACCGCGGCTAGTAGAACTCTTGGTGCATCCAAGTTGGAGAGTTACCAAGCCTGCTCTAAGGACCATTGGTAATATTGTTTGTGCGGAATGCAGTGACGAGAACAACCAAGGTACCACAACGGACTATACAGAAGTAATCTTGGAATGCAACGCGGTACCACGGCTGAAAGAGTTGGTAACACACAGCAATCGTGAAATCCAAAAGGAAGCATGTTGGACACTATCCAACATTGCGGCTGGAACGGTAGATCAGATCCAAGCAGTGATAGATTCCGGTGCCATTCCACCTCTGGTGCGATTGGTTCGAGACAAGAAAACAGATCAAGAAGTGCGAAGCGAGGCCTGCTGGGTTGTATTGAATGCAACTAGTTGTGGGAGCGATTCACAGATTGAAGTATTGGTCGATGAAGGATGTGTTTCAGTGTTGGGTGTGCTTTTGTCGGAGGCTACCATGGTGATGATGGCATTAGAAGGTCTGGAGAGAGTGCTCCAAGTGGAGGAGACGCGTGAGATGTTGCGACGAGAAAGAATTGATAATGGTGAGATTGAGGATTGTGAAGCAACCAGGACGCCAACCTTGGTGAGCGCTGCCTTGATTGAAAAAGCACGGGAGAGCCACAACAGTAGTGCCGTTACCAAGCGCGCAGATCGGATTTGGAAACAGCACTTTGTATCGTGTGCTCTTTGTATGAAATCCTACTCCAAGCACCGCACGTCGGACGCATCATTTTGCGACGAATGTAAATGCTACGTGTGTCTGAATTGTAATTGCCAAGTATATCATCTATCATATCAAGA
>SWEM01000480.1:0-24115 GCA_019593585.1 Nitzschia palea | reverse complement strand
TTTTATCATCATCGTCATCATCATCGCCATCCTTCTTTTTATCATCGTCATCATCATCATCGCCTACCTTCTTCTTATCATCATCGTCGTCATCGCCTCCCGTCTTATTGTCATCATCGTCGTCATCGCCTCCCGTCTTATTGTCATCATCGTCATCATCGTCATCATCGTCATCATCGCCTCCCTTCCTGTTATCATCATCGTCATCATCTCCTACCTTCTTGTTGTCGTCATCATCGTCATCATCCTTCGGTGAAGGTGTGGGTTTTTTATCGCCACTCGGTGATGGAGTTGGTTTAGAATTACCTGGTGCTGGTGTAGGGGTGACTGGAGAAGGAGCTTGTCCGGGACAATAGCTGCACGGGACATGTACAGTATAGCTCACGATTCCATTATCGTTACCCCATCCGTCACAGTTGTACGTGTTCGCTAGGGGCTCCACACCTTTTTGGGTAAAGGTTCCATCGTGCACAAAAAGCGTTACAACAGCATACGACATGGCAGCTTCGCATTGCACTTTGTAGGTCTTGGTCCTACCCCAAGACACCTCTTCAACCTTGTCACCTGTTGCACAAGTCAACGACCCGCCGACCTTCTTGTAAACCGGAGCTATCCAGCTAATTTTGTCCGTTGACTTCCAAGTTTGACGGATTGTGACCTGAACTGTAGAACCCGTTGTGTTGCCGTAAGTGACCGTACCGGAGGGAAGCGGAACAATGCCATTATCGTGAACCACTACTACAGAACCATCACAACCAGTCGCGGGTAAGGAGGTAGGTGTCACCGGTGCAGTAGTTGGTTTAACAGGAGCAGAGGTGGGTGTCAATGGTACTTGAGTTGGTGCAATAGGAGCAGAGGTGGGTGTTACAGGAGCAGGAGTTGGAGTCACAGGAGCTGGAGTTGGCTTAACAGGTGCAGGAGTTGAAGTAACCGGGCGGGGTTGGTGTCACAGGAGCTGGAGTAGGTGTGACAGGGGCAGGGGTTGGTTTCACAGGAGCTGGAGTAGGTGTGACAGGGGCAGGGGTTGGTTTCACAGGAGCTGGCGTAGGAGTCACAGGCGCTGGGGTTGGAGTGACCGGAGCTGGCGTGGGCTGCACGGGAGCAGGTGTTGGTGTAACAGGAGCTGGAGTGGGAACATTCACGGACGCTGCGTCCAAAGCTTGGACAGGCTTGTTGGATTGTACTCCAACTCCAGTAACTGTTGCATTGAAAGGTCCTTCTGGAGCTTGAAGCAAAGTCACAGTTTTACCGGCAAAATACCTCACATCTCCAGGGCACATTTGGTCGGCATCACCAGAGGTGACAGCAACGGGGCTTCCGGTGGTGATTCCACCAACCGGTGCCGCATCGGTCATGCTCATCTTATACACGCACTCGGTCGATGAGTTGGTTACAGTCACCACGTAGCAGTATTGCCAGGTTGAAGTAGTGCTAGCAAGATTGTAGAAAGTATCTTCGAGACCAACCATCTTGCCCTGGGCGCACTGACCAACTGGGCCTGCGAACTTCTTGATGGTGACGCTTGGGGTGTAGACGGTACCTGGTGCATCACCACAGCAAGGATTAGTAGTATCAGTCCAGCTGCAGCATTTACCATTCCTGACGTAGGGGCAGGCAGGTTCCCATTTCTTCCAGTATGCCTTGATGGCGGGAGTGCTGTAACTAAGATTTGCTGCAACTTGGTCACGAGTTCCATGCCTCTTGATCAGGTAGTCCTTGCGATTGACGCCCCATGCTGTCCATGGTGCCTTGTTCTTGCACTCAACCCGGATATCATGCTGCAAGAGATGCCCACATCCTTGGCCATCCCAAGCATCTTCATCAATAGTGATACGCACCCACGGGTTCGTCTCGGAGCAAGTGCGGTGACAAATGGTCACTCGTTCAGTCTTGGAGATACAGTCAGGATCGCTGGGGTTGTTACCGTTGCAGTTGCCAGGAACTTTTTTGCCAACACACTTTTCGCTTTCGCAAACGCCCGTGAGGACCGTGTCTTCTTCGCCCGCTTTGGTGTTGTTCATGACGTTGCACACCAAACCGGAAGAACAGCCATAACCCTGAATCTCAGCGTAAATCAAGTCGTTACCACTGTCCTTGGTCAAGGAGGCACGGCAGCTCTGACCTGCCTGTCCACTCCCATTGACATCCTGACAAACACCACGGACCTTTTGGCAAAGGCCGTCACCGGTCTCACAAGGATCATTGCCCTTGCGGCTCGAGCACGGCGTCTGTGCCTGAGCGAGGCCGGACCATGATGCCGAGGAGAGAACGAGGATTGCCTGGAGGAAAGATCTCCAGTGGACCATGATGCTTTTACTTTTTGTTTTTACTAGCGGTGTTATTACTTTTTTGGACCTTGCAGAGAAAGTGGCCTGCTTGGCTAGATGACACCACAATTCGCAATTTTACTTGCAATCAAAAAGATCTTCGGCGGATGACCAGCAAGTTTCGTTCACATACTGATGGGAAGACCGATCGTGGTATTTGTTTAACAAAGAGAGATCGGAGATGCCTTTTCGCCTGTGTTCCACAAGATCGCGGCGATCGGGTTTATTTATAGACTGGTCCTCCTCTTCTTCTAAATGTAGTCTTAATCTTATGATACTTAGTAGGGTGCTGACGTTTGGATACTTAACACCAACCATTCCGGGATAGATGTTGGCGGAAGGCCCTTCAAGTGTTCTAGCCTTGAAATTAAAAGTCGTTGGGTCCGTTTTCGGTTTTCGGCTTGAAAGTTCACCGAGTTTTACCGCTACTTTGCGGGTGCCGGTATCGGTACCGTATTCGGGCTGATGATAGAAAAGGTACTAAAATTATGGCATGACACCAGGACAATTTCGAAATAGAAAGCGAATTCCGATCCAGACATATATCTGCCAAGATTAGTGCCTGGTACTTGAACAAACACCAGGTACAGTTCTGGTTGTGCATCAGGTGGCGGATGGTATACCAAAGGAGTGTCACTTCCTGGACCAAGGTAATCATGTATACAATTGGACATCGTACTATGGGTACTACCGGTTATGAACCGTGTCCGTGCAACGAGCAACCAACAACCAACCTTTCACCGCAATTCTACTCTAATCTGTAATTCCATTATTATGCGCCGCTAGACTGGTACGAAATGACGATGAAAGAGCGCGTTTAATCCTGAAATGGTCTAAAAGCCGTCTGGAGACAATAAAGTAATCTTTCGTTCCCTTTGTCTTGATTTCTTGGCCATGAGACGTGTGAGGGATGCCGCTGTCATGTTCCTAGTATCTTCATCATCCAGGGCAATGATGAGATCACCGGGATTCACTAGACCCAACATGGGAGATGTCGATTTTAATGAATGCACGGCTGGACCCATCTTGGATGTATCGACCACAATTCCAATGGGACCTGGTGGAGCAAAGACGTCATAGGTATTGCCCAACTTGATGGCAGTACTCAAAGAAATACGACGTTTCTCTTCGGCCGAAGCCATGGATCGAGCGGCAGAGGAATCCATGGCAGAGATTGGAACGTTCTTTGGACCCTTGAACGAGAATTTATCCGAACGATGGGTGGCAGAATCGTCGTGCATGTTGGGTCGACTACCATAATGGTGTTCTTCGACAAAGGATCCTTTGGACAATGGCGTGTCGTTACCGTACTGGGGAGGATATGCCCCCAACGTTGTTTCGATTCCAAGTTCATTCAAATCCAACTCACTTTGTTCACTATAGACCGAGTCGACTTCGAAGGATTGAGCTCGTCCATTCTTGAATTCTCGTGTGGCAGAGACATCGCTTCGTCCTCCTCGTGGGGAGGGTTCCGGAATGTTGGGTTGGTCGTTCTTTGGAAATGATGATGACTCAAAGATGGCTCGCTTTCGTTCGAAATCAGATCGGTTGTCGGGAATAGTTGCTTCGACGTTATCATTAGAATTTGTTTGAAGTGTAGCCAGATTCTGTTCGTTCAATTCAAATGATGCACTTTTTGGTTGTTGAGTAGATCCAAATCGGTAAGTGTGCTGGTTGTTAGTAGTATTCCCATTTGTCGGATTCATAATGTCGTCGACCTCCGATGTCAGGCTGGGACGTCCAGTAAAAACGGCGTTCTTACGACCTGCCATTTTGGTAAAGAAGCTACTAGTTGTGCTGCCACGGATCATACTATCAACATTGTTGGATGTAGCGTCGCTTCGTGCATCTCCATTTCGTCCAAAGAAATTCACTGGGATAGCCAGAGGAGTTTTTCCATTCGAAGGGACACGGTGGTGGTGGGGATTACCTCCCCTGGGTTGGTTGGCAGGGGAAGAACCAGCAGTAGTAGTCTTGGCCTTGGTGGGTGGTAGTTCCGAAAAGTCTCTTGTAGTAGTAGTATCGTGTTGCTGTTGCTGTTGCATGGTGGTGTGGGCCTTGATGGCATCTGGGTCAATGGACTTGCGACTCTTCTTGAGTAGTTTGGTTTGTTCGGTTCCATCTTGAGCAGGAACTTCACTAGTCGTCGACTCGATGATGCTGCGTGTCTTCTTGGGTGAATTCTTTCGCGGGGTTAACCATTTCTTCACGGCAAATGTCCGACCAAGAGAAGATCGTCGTAAATCCATGAAGGTATCGTCATCCTTTTGTCCACCTTTACCATTCCCAGTGAAACGAGAGGATTGCTTGGGAGGGGATGAAAAGCTGGTACGATACCCAACGGGGCCACTCAAGGGGGTCAAACCAATATCCTCCATTTCAATCATTTCATCATCAATAATATTCAATTGAAGAGTCGTGGCATCGGTACCAACTCGTTCGGTGTGGGCTCTTCCAGGTGGTGGCGTTATAGTCCTGGATAGATCGCTGAGGACATCATGATCATCACGATCTCGTTGTTCCTTGTCATGTGCTGGATTTTCTTCATCATGAGATTGTGGATCATCCGACAAGGTTCGCGTACCAAATCCAGGATATTCCAGTTGTAGTGGTTGTTGTGAAACCTTGACCAAGTCACTTTCCTTTTTCAAATGTCGCCGAACCGCAAAAATGGTAGCTGCCAAGGCAATGGTTAATGCCATGGTAGCAAAAGTAATGGAGGCGACAAATTGTCCCTTCTTTTTGGACGAATCATTGTCCTCGGATGAGAGAGCCGGCATGGTAATCAAGGTGGTAGTATCCACATGTTGCGCGAGAGGAGCAAAAAAGTCATTGGCAGCAGTCAATCGATACAAGAATTCACCAAAATAGGAATCAAAGCCTGGTTGGATAATGTCGGTAAAATTGAAATCCTTGGGTGCGATACCTTCCGTCACGACCCCGACCACCATAAAGGTAACTTGCAAGGCCGTGGCGGCGATATCCCTGGACTTGGAGTTGGTCGTTGCATGGGATAGGACTTGTTGTTTCATGACGGTAATGGCCAGGATGTGAAGGGAATAGTTTCGTTGAGTCACCTGTGTATCGCGGATAAAGCCAAGAGTCGTAATCTCGAATTGGGCCAAGGCGGCACTCGTCATGTTTTGGTCAATATCCGGCAACGTAACAACAATGTTGTCTGTTTTGGTCTTGAAACTTTCTTCTGTTGGGGATGACGAGGGTGATGAGGATGGTGCCGAGGTAGTAGGAGCGGACGATACGGAGGGAGCGGCAGAGGGTAAGGTGGATGGGACGTTAGTGGGACTATTGGAAGGAGCTTGGGAAGGAACATTGGAAGGAAAGACGGATGGAGAGGAGCTTGGCAGCAAAGTCGGAGCTTGAGAAGGTAAATCACTTGGAGCCATGGAGACTGAGGGGGCACTTGATGGAGAAATCGAAGGGAGGGGCGATGGGGCGTAAGAAGGAGCAAGGGTGGGAAAAGCACTGGGGGCATCGCTGGGTGCGTTAGTGGGATGGCTACTTGGTTGTACGGACAGAGATGGGGCAAGAGTAGGAAACTCCGAAGGACTTTCCGATGGACTGTTGGAAGGGGCAATAGAGGGACTGACAGATGGAGCAAGACTTTCAGTGGGGGTCGAGGATGGGGCTCCAGTGGGCGCCATAGTCGGAGCCTCCGAGGGACGTGTACTGGGTGCTAGGGACTCGGTTGGCAGCATCGAGGGAGCCATGGAAATGGTCGGAGTAGACGATGGGGCGTGGGACAATGACGGCGCTGCACTCATTGTTGGACCTGCTGATGGGGCATGCTCTCCCTCGAACCGATACGCCAAGAATGCACCAGAAGTAAACTGCTCCGCGCCGCCTTCTAGCTTCCCACCTGCCCGTGCAAGGATAATGGGAAAGCAGAAATACCACAAGGCATAAACCGCCAGACAATTTAATTTGGACGAGGTGAATGATGGTCTCATGGTTTCAGGTAGAGTTGGTTAGAAAGTTGTTTTTACACTTGGAAAATACCGTAGTTGGATCCTTGCGCCACTCAAGAGGCTGCACTGGATTCACAATCAAGCAATCACCCTGGTGGTGGTTGTATTTGTAGCAAATTCTCGGAAATGTTTTTTGCTCCAGAGATTTGTTGGGAATGCAAAATGTGAAGGCACAGCGCCAACGGTCCGCGTGCTACTCCATGTGACCATAATAAACGTATCCTCAACCACGAAGGATTCTGAATGAACCTTGCTCTCCGTTGTAGGTGGCGCCCTTCCTGAACGGAATTCTTTATCCTTCGTTTCCTTCGAGACTGAATAAATATATTAGGAACGCGCATGTGGCAACGTTCGATTCCCACGAGTCCGTGAGACAGCCGGACCCAGGTACGAACTGCGTACCAAGGGACAGGTACCCAGGTACCTAACATCATACAAAGGACTCGCAGAACCGTTCGACCATGGTGGAACGGTTGAAATACTTGTACCCGGGTGTTTGTCAGTTGATGAGATCAGGACGATGAAGATCCCGCAGCCGCAACGGTTATTTTCCAGCATGTCTTCTTCTTGTTCACTGCGTCAACGCAGTCGTTTACTTGATGCAGCACGAGGTTTGATTCGTATGAATGACGACAATACCAAGAACGAGAAGCGCAATCCAATTCCGTGCTTCGCCTTGCAAGCACAACACGTGCAAGACAACTTGATAGCTGCCTCGCCCCACGAATTCCATACACGGCTCGTTCAACTGATCCGCGGTGCCCAACGTCGTGTCTCGTTGGCCTCCTTGTACATTGGCCCAGCCGTTGCCCACGCCAGGGAATTGGAACTCTTGCAGGCACTCGAGGCAGTTCCGTCCCATGTCGACGTCAAGATTGTCATGGATTCCAACCGAGGACTCCGCAAGGTTCCACTTGGCGTTGGGAACAGCACAACCTCGGCAGCGGAAGCAGTGGCCAAGGCGATTCACCTGCAAGACAATCACCAGCTCTACCTCTGCCAGGTACTACCCAATCCGTTGGATCAACTGTTGCCCAATCCACTCAATGAAGTTGCTGGTGTGTTCCACATCAAAGTCTACATCATTGACGATACTCTGGTATTATCTGGTGCTAATTTATCGGAAGAGTACTTTACGGATCGTCACGATCGATACCTGCAAATACAGGGAAGTGAAGTGGTTGATTTCTATGCGCAACTGATTGATATTTTGTGCCATCACGCTTCCGACCCATATCCGGCTGGCATTACCAAAAAGCCTATTCAACCCTTTTGGGATCATATTCATCAACTCTTTTCGGATTATTCTCCCCCATCTGCGCAGGAATTACTCCAAGATCCGCAAACAGTGGCCGTCTGCGTCCCGACGTTTCATCATCCACAAATTACTCCACCACATGATCTTCTCCTTTCGGATGTTGACATTACTTTGAGTCTACTCAAAGAATCATCTGCTCAAGAAATGAATACTACGGTTCAGCTCGCCAGTGCCTATTTGAATCCCTCGTCTCAATTGTTACAAGCCTTGAGCCTGCATCCCCAAGTCGACTTTTTGACTGCTGGCCGTTTATCTCATGGCTTTAAACCCAAACCAAAAGCCGGCAACAAAGGCAAAGCATGGATCCCTACCGTCTTTGATCATTTGCAATATCAGGCCTTGCTACCAAATACACGCTTGTGGCACTGGCAACGCGATGGATGGACCTTTCACGCCAAGGGATTGTGGATCCGTGGCACCAACAAGAACAACAACAACAACAACGATGGTCATGATAATGATATTGATGGTAATGATGGGAATGACTTGTTGGCTGCTGTAGTGGGATCCAGCAATTTCGGAAGACGAAGCTTTGAACGCGACATGGAAAGTAACCTAGTCCTGGTCTTTCCACCGGATTCTCCCTTGGCATCACAATTCTCCAAGGAATGGGACTTACTATTGGAAAGTGCACAACAGGTGCAGGATCCCAAAGGAACCTTGGTCGATATGGCACCACCCCTACCACTATATGTTCGATTGTGCTATCCCTTTATCAAATCGTTTTTTTAAACGATCCAACTACTATGCTCGAGACCTACGGTTGTCGAACCCAGGATATCTCGGCCCCTTTTTTTGAAATGGAATGCTACAACAAATAAACGCGGCTCTGGAATTCCCTTCCCATTGCCCAATTCATCGCTACAAATGGTATGCCTATCAAAGTTAAGTCTGCCATTGTCTGTCAGTTTGGCAAAACTTAACTTGGGGTTGTATCGCTAGTGTTTTTGATTCCTACTGGTAGGGTCGATTGCGCCAATGATATATAGACAAACGAAGTCAACCTGGAAGAGTCGAAAACGAGGGAACGACGCGTCAACATGAGTTTCCAATGGTCCTTGGGGCTAGGCATAGTGGTAGATCTTATTCCAGTTGATCCTACAGTATTGGGGTTTACTTGGACCAGGAACAATAATAAATCTTTCCAAGAATCGATATACTAACGTACTAGTTTAGTGATGACACTTGCGCTATATGGTCCTGCTGTACCAGGTACCAAGACTAACTACTGGTAGAACAGTGGTGAAAATACAAAATACCTGCCTGGTAGCACGTACCAACCAACGATTGTCGTCCATCTCACCTTGTTTTATATGCCAACGTTTGCAGGTACTAGCTCTTGCGGTTCTACTAGCAGCAGCAGTTAGATCATTGGCCTAACCGGTACTGGGTACGTACTTGTAGTTCTGGTTGACTGAACACTTTATCAGTGCACTGTCCTTCACTCACCCAAAACACCGTACTCGTTGCTACCTAGATCCAGCTACTGCACATCCTTGTCGTGGACACGAGGAACGTGACAGGCGACGAAAACGTATCTTCATAACTAATAAAAATAGTTCATAGAAGAAGCCCAATGACGTGTGAAGGGGATTTCTCTGCGTCATTCAATCCCTTCCAACATGGGTTTGGAACAAATGACGTCGACAATTTTCGTCCCCCCATACACGAAAAACAACGCATTTGAACATACATAGAACACTCGATCGTTTTCTTTGCACGTTCAGTAGGACGTAACTTCAAGGTAAAAAACGCATGAAGGCGCATGAACCTTGGGCTTCGCATTCATCGGAAAAACTCTCCACGAATCTCGGCAATCGACCACACGCCAATCGCACCACCAACCATGCACGAATTGATTCGCTACACGTTCTATCGTTAAACCAAGGAAGAATCATATGCCCAGAACAAAAATTCACCGCATTGGGATTCGAATACCGAACGCTCATTGGTCGTGCTGGTGGGAGTTGAATTCCCAAAGATTTGTGAGACGCTATTGGGCTCGAATCCTCCGCGGAAGGATAGTGTCAACCCGAACCCCCCGTGCTATTGCGGTACAGAGTTACAGGTAACACAACGATTGTGTGAGTTGACGAAACAACCGGTTTCCTTCGCCAACAACCCCAAATGTCCAATTATAAATTGTCCCAATGCGAATCCTTTGCCCAACCAATCGTTGGTTCCTTTCCTTCCTTTCCACTTTTGGATTCTTCTCATAAAATATCAAATAGAAAACTTTGAAAACAACCACACAGGACAGTACAGTCACAGTCCCATCCAGAAAACACACCAAAACCAGTTGACCATGTTCCGCCCCGTACGTCCCACAACGATTCAACTCTCCTACTCGGATGAGTCTCGCGTCAAGAAACCGGCGCTTCGAACCAACCATGGTTCCTTTCCATCCTTTCGACATTCGAGCGATGATTTGAGTGCACAAGATATCATACCAACCCTCGACAACCCCGTTACTCTTCCTGGTGATTGCAATGTCAAAGATTACATTTTGGAAAACGTTACACCCTACGAAGGCGACGCTTCCTTTTTGAAAGGGCCTACCGAACGCACCCTCAAGGCTTGGAAACATTGTGAGGAACTCATGGAATTGGAACTCAAAAAGGGAGGAGTGTTGGATGTCGATACCAAAAAACCATCCACCATTACCAGTCATGCACCCGGATATGTTCTATCCAAGGACGAAGATGTTATTGTTGGATTGCAAACGGATGAACCATTGAAGCGCTCGTGCAAGCCTCGTGGTGGATTTAGTGTGGTCAAGAATGCCTTGGAAAGTTATGGCTACAAGCCAGATCCTGACATGAAAAAGACCTATACCGAGGTACGATGATACCACTTACCTGGTACTACGCCATGTACTCGTTGACGAAATTACCTGCTTACCCATTTTCATTTACTCATGTGTTCTGTAGGATGTGCAAACCCACAATGACCTCGTTTTCAGCATGTACACTAAGGACATGCGTGCCGCTCGACACACCCACTTGTTGACGGGTTTGCCAGATGCGTATGGACGTGGAAGGCTGATTGCTGATTACCGTCGCTTGGCCTTGTATGGTGTTGAAGAACTCATTCGTCGCAAGAAGTTGGATTACAATTCCATTCCCGGGGCAAGCGAAGAAAACCTCCGCCTTCGATCCGAAGTTACCAAACAAGTAAAGGCCCTCCAGGACCTCTTGGTCATGGCGGATAGCTACGGTGTTGATCTTCGCAAGCCTGCCAAAACGTTCCGAGAGGCCGCTCAAGTCATGTGGCTTGGACACACGGCAGCATTGAAGGAACAAGATGGAGCAGCCATGTCCGTAGGACGTTGGGATGGATTCTTGGATATCTATGCAGAACGAGATTTGGCGGAAGGTCGTGCCACTGAACAAGAATTGCAAGAAGTCATCGATGACCTTGTAATCAAAATGAGATTGGTCCGCCACCTTCGCCCACCAGCATACAATGCTCTCTTCTCGGGTGATCCAACATGGCTGACTCTATCACTTGGGGGATGCTCCGAAGATGGAAAGAGCTTGGTCACCAAGACTACTTTCCGCATCCTTCACACATTGACCAACTTGGGCCCTGCACCCGAACCAATCTCACCGTTCTCTGGGCGCAGAGCCTTCCCGATAAATTCAAGGAATACTGTGCACAACAGTCCATCGACTCTTCAAGTATCCAATACGAAAACGATGACTTGATGCGACCCATCTTTGGATCAGATTACGCTATCGCGTGCTGTGTTTCGGGCATGCGTTGTGGTGTAGACATGCAGTTCTTTGGAGCCAGAACAAACATGGTTAAACTGCTTCTGATGTGCCTCAATGGTGGCCGTGATGAGATGCACGGCGAGAAGCTTTGCCCTCGCCTCGAAGAAGAATGCGCCAAGTTGGGAATCGGAGCCGGTGATGAAAACCGCCCCCTTAACTTCAAGGATGTTGAGAGGCTGTATTTCAATATTGCCATCCCTTGGATGGCTAAGCTCTACGCTGACACCATGAATACGATCCACTATGCCCACGATCGCGCTTGTTATGAAAACATCCAAATGGCACTCCATAACACCAATGTCAACCGTCTCATGGCCTTTGGATTTGCCGGCTTGAGTGTGGTTGCTGACTCCTTGGCAGCACTCAAGTTTGATGAGGTCTATCCTATTCGTAACGAACAAGGTTTGACTACTGGATTCCGCCGCGCCCATCCCAACCGTGAGATTCCTCAATTCGGTAACGACGATGATCGTGTGGACTCGATTGCAATCAAGGCAGTTACCAGACTTTATGACGAATTGAACAAACGACCACTCTATCGTAATGCCAAGGCAACACTCTCTATTTTGACCATCACATCCAACTTGGTGTATGGACAAGCTACTGGTGCTACTCCCGATGGACGTTTGTATGGTGATGCGTTTGCCCCTGGTGCAAACCCGATGCACGGACGTGACAAGAACGGAGCACTGGCATCTCTTGCCTCAGTTGCCAAGTTACCATATTCGAAATGCATGGACGGCATCAGCAACACTTTCTGTCTCCTACCCAACGCTCTCGGCCAGCAAAAGAATCGCTGTGCCAATCTAGCCACATTACTGGATGGATACTTTGCTCACAACGCACACCACTTGAACGTGAATGTCTTGAGTCGTGACATCTTGCAAGATGCCCATAAACATCCCGAAAAGTACCCGAACTTGACCATCCGAGTTAGTGGATATGCCGTCAGATTCAATCGCTTGACACCCGAACAACGTGAAGAGGTGATGAGTCGTACCATGCACTCGACCAGCGTTGTGACCATGGCACACAAGGAAACGAACCAAGTTTATAATGGATCCGATGAGGATCGCATGGAAGAAAAGAAACAAGAAGTTCACCCAGAAGAAATGGAAGGAGTTAAGGATGGTGGCGCCGTGCTGGGTTCAGTCTACTCAGTAGAGACCTTTTCAACAACCGATGGACCCGGTATCCGCACCAACGTCTTTTTGCAGGGATGTCCCAAGAAATGCGGTAAGCATACAACTTGATTATATTCTTCGTTTAACCTGGACCTTCGCTCACTCAGTTTTTGTGATTGTGAAATATAACAGTATTTTGCTGCAACCCAGAAACCCAAGCTTTGGCCGATCCATTGGAACATCCCGAATTTGCAATGTCGTCGCAAGAAATCACTTCGCTTCTGCTGAATTACAAGGAATGGTTGAAGCCCAGAGGCGGTGGCGTGACTGTTTCTGGTGGTGAAGCTCTTGTCCAGCCCGATTTTGTTGCCGACCTGTTCAAACGTGTGAAGGCCAACGGTTTGACTACGTGCTTGGATACGGCCTGCTTTGGTGACAAACGTCGTTGGGACAAGGTTCTACCTCACACTGACAATGTACTTTTGTGTATGAAGGGTATGGACAATGAAGTTGCCGCCAAGGTAGCCAAAGTTTCCGCTGCTGAAATGGCCAAGTCAAAGACCTTTGCTCGTTACATCCGCGACACTTATCCAAACATCCGCATTAGTCTTCGTTGGGTATTGCTCAAGGACTTGACGGATACAGACAGCGAATTGGAGGCATTGATTGCCTTTGCCAAGGAGCTTGCACCGGTGTTCCATGCAGTGGAACTCATTCCTTACCATGTACTTGGTCGTGAAAAGTATGACATGCTTGAATTGGAATATGCTCTCGACGATATGTCTCCCTACAAGGCTGAGGATGCTGTCAATGTTCAAAAGCGCCTGGAAGGTGCTGGAGTCAATGCTGTCTTGAGCAATGTGTAAAAATATCTTGAGACGGTAAAATCCGCTCGTAAAATTTTCAAGTCAAATAGAATATATACTTTGGATTCTTAACAACCATAGACCACTGGTTCGAATCAAGATTTATTCAATCACGGCATTGCAGGTTGAAATTAACTATGGGCGAGACATAAAAAATCAATTGCAAGCTACATCTTGTTTTCTTGGTAACAAACTCTACCTGTTACCAAAAACTTCTGTGTAAAACGACTTCACTGTGCTACGGCCGATGATTTGCGGGTAAATGCATCGTTGATCCCATAGAACCATTCGCTTCAAAGTCCGCATATCGACTTCGCAAGGATCGATTCATCAGATACCGAGTACGATCGGACAACTGGGATTGATGACTGCGATTACTATCATCCTTGGGACTTTCTCCATCCAGTGTCCTTGACCGTTGATTCGATGACAATATACATTCACCAGCCAATCGATCACAAATATTTCGAAATGTCGGTCGATCTGTGGGGTTGGGATGCCACATTTCGGATGTGAGATGGAGCAAGGATTTGGAAAGATCCCGCGTCGCGCTTGCAGCGGCCTTGGGATTTGGTCGCTTCGCATTAATAACAACATGATCAAAGTGTCGGTTAAAGTTCATTCTCTGGTATGCCTCTTGTCCCGAAAATACTTCCCAAAAAAGAATTGCAAAGGAATAAACGTCAGCTTTGAGACCATAGCTCTTACAAGCGCATACCTCGGGTGCCACTGTCCCAAACAAAATTGCCAGATGCAGGTGATCATTTAATGGAGTGGATGAGTTGACACGAGAACAAATGAACTGACAAATGCAAGCTTGGGCAAAAACTTACTGTAGCGTCGTGACCCGGTGAGTCCAGTGGCAGCAAATCCATCGGGTGGATCAACCAAATCTCGTTGCTTGAGTTCTTTGGCAAGTCCAAAATCAAATAACCGCACGTCCCCTCTGACATCAAACGCAAGGTTTTCTGGTTTCAAGTCGCGGAAGATAATCCTACAACAAAACAAAAAAAGGGAAGGAGAAAGAGGGGAAAACAAGGGTTAATGATGACCGATTGAACCAGGATTATGCTCTATAGAAAGCATGCCTCGCAGTTGCTAGTATATGAATGAATCATGCCACTTACATGTGATTATGCAAATACCTCATGGCTCGTGCAATATCATATACAGCCAACACCTTGTCCGCATATTGATCTCGTTGCATCGCCCGATTGCTTTTCCCCAATAACTTGGCTAGCATCCCCCCCTGACCTTTGGATTCGTCATTCCATTGTTTCATCTTCTGGCGTAGAGTCATTTTCAAACGATCCATAATAATCATAAAATCTACCGTCCCAGGAGTTCCAACTGTTCCCCGCATTTTGACAATATTGGGATGTCGGATGGATGCCAAAAACTTGGCTTCCACTGCCAAGTCCACCACCGCTTCGAGTAATGCAGTTGGCTTTTTCAAGTCTTGCCGGGCTCGTTTGATGGCATAGCGAGCCATTCCTTGACGTGTCACATGAGTACTCATATGTACTCTCAGAAAGGGGACTTCGTCATCGATATTCTCATCCTCGTCGTCGTCGTCGACTTCATCATCATCGTCGGTCGACAAAGTTGAGTTGTCGCTGTCACCATTGACAAAATTATCAGTAATCTGCTGGTCGTCGTAGGTATTCAACGTCGTTGCTCTTGGGCTCTCGACTGTGACGTCCGGAGATGATTTGATGATGACGTTTTCTGCGAAACTGACCGTTGAGTGTGTTCGATGATGCTTTGGATTGTCTGTGACAGGAATTGTGAGTACCGATCCTTTCGAACGTGACGATGGCCCCACGGATTCCTTTGGACCAAGTTCGTTGACTTTGAGAGCGGTATCATGGACAATAATCTCTACGGGCGAATTCTTCACAATTTCATTTCGGGGTGTGACCATGACACTTTTAGCAACGGGGAAAGGAGACTGGGACGAATTCGATGCGGGAGGATCCCCGCATGTGACACAAGGACAGTCAATTTCAATCTGAATCGCAATAATTGCAGACACATCACCAAACTCTCCCCTCCCTAGTAACTCTCCAATTTGGATTTCTACCACATGTCAACCGCGATACAGTACCACAAGAGGACAGTAACAGTACGTGAGGACCCGGGACCCAACAATGAGGCAAACGATCCACCCAACCCACGAGCAACCAGCAACGAGCAACGAACAACAAGATGTACGAACCTGAACTCTGAAACTTGGGTAGAGGAATAGGCTGACATTGTTCGAAAAAGGCTGATTGATTCTCGACACGCTTGAGTACTCGGTCAGTGGCTTGTTGCATCGTGTCGAGAGCATGGCGCTTTCGATTTCCTCCTGTGGAAACGCCGAGAAGCTCATGTTCTCGTACCGACGATTCCATTTGTCACAATGTCTGTCTTCACTACCGGTGATATTTGTACAGTTACTGTTATTGTTGGGGCGGTGATCGCTGTGAACTTGCTGGAAGATAGACCGGTAGTAGTGTCATCGATGTGATTGTTCCAGTTTCGAAGCAGTTGGAAAAATGAAAAGATTCATGGAAGGGAACACTCCATGGAACGAAAAGATTGCGGTTGGAATTGAAGTGAACTGTGGGGGAATCTTGCGAAATGGTGTCTGATTCACATGTTACCAGTGAATCCGCGCGGCGGATTCCTAACCATTGCGACATGGAGGGCTTTATTATTACTGTTGCTCTACACTTATCGCTTACAAATCAAGCCACCCTTCCTCTCGAACATTCATTAACAGTAAGTCCCCTTCACTCGTCACTGTCAATCACTCGATCACTCAGATACATCACCATGCTCGTGGAAGACTCGACAGCAGGCCAACCATTGTCCAAGCACGTTGTCCTCTCCATTCGGAATCAACCGGTGGTCCTCCACGAAGATTGGAACCATGGGATCGGAGGTGGACTTTGGTCGACTGGGTTGGCTTTGGCCAAGTATCTGGATACAGTACACGCGCAGCAGCAGCTGGCCAGGGACAACCCTCCCATACAAACAGTGTTGGAGCTCGGTAGTGGCAATGGGTTTTTGGCAGTTTGTTTATTGGCGGCACATCCCCAACTCCAACGACTGGTAGTTACCGACACTTCAGAACATCTCCCCTTGATCCAATCGACCATTGATGCCAATTCATCCCTACTATTACACTCCTCCACTCCCTCCCAAGCACCACCAAACGTTGTGGTCCAAGAATATTTATGGGGTACCGGTTCACTCCATCAAACTTTTGATTTAATTATTGGATCCGATGTGGCCTATCGAGATGAATTACACGATCCCCTTATTCAGGCCTTGATGGAATGTTCTCACACCAATACCATCATCTTGTTGGGAGTTACCATGAATGATACCAAACCACAATTCTTCTCCAAACTCATTCAACATGGGTTTAGCTATGAACGACTAGCGGATCATTGTTTAGATCCATCCTTTCGTGGGACCCATTTTGCCATTTTTATTGTACAACGACGTTCATGATTACAACGAGTGCTCCAACAACAGCTACCGTAATTACCATGAAAGTGGCTGCCAGCCAGGATGGCAAGAATACCATAATACAATATTCACTGTCAGGCAAAATGCGTTCATCCCAGCATGCAGTGGATGTATTAAAGGAAAGTAATACAACAACCATTTTCTACCACCGGGATTCGCATAATCTCCTTGTCCTAAGAGTAAAAGAACTGCATTCAACGCGTCACAAAGCCATCTTCCCTTTTGCAGATCGTAAACCACACTGCGACAGTGCAATATGCGTTGAGGATTATACCTCGAACTGTGATGAGATAATGATTTGGATCATTCCCGAAAGCCATACCTAGCCCAAAAGAAGTCTACAAGAAACTTGTGCGGACATTGGTGTGGCAACGAGATGCCAATATTATTATAACACAATTTCCTGGCTGGGACCTTCACCAAAACTTTTTCAAAATCCTACACCAAAGAAGTCGAGGGAACATGCAATCGAATATCTACGCACATATGCATGGCAACGGAGTGCCTTATATATATTGTTACAATTCGTCGTCAGTCATCATGGGGCATTCACACAACACTTTGAAGGTATACTCAATGATTGGTTTCTCGAAATCGGAATCCGGGACGGGGCAGCATTCGTAGGGGACGGCGGATGCAGATCCCAGACCAAACATTGGATTATTACTGACAAAGAAAACACTGACAATGGCAAAGGGCACATGGTCAGATTTGATACATCCCGCTGTAATCAACGTTGCTGCCGGATTGCAGCCTGGTTCAATCATGTTGCCATCGCAAGCAGGATCCAAACCACCATGGGAAGATCCAAATGCTCTAGATTCATATTGAATGTACATGCCAACATCAAAATCAAATGGGTTGTCAATCTTGAAGCTCACTTCATGAAACGTTGAATCGGTAGACGATACACTGAAACTCAAATCATAGAAAATCGATGAAGGGTCAAGTGCTGAGGGAATGATGCGGTTGTTTTCCGACTTGACGTCAAGTACCGAGACGACATCTTGACCAGGACAGATGGTCTCGTCTGTTTGGCCCATGTCAATTCCACATTTTGTGGGGGCTGGCGTTGGTGTGACAGGAGCCGGAGTAGGGGTAATTGGAGCAGGCGTCGGAGTGATGGGTGCTGGAGTAGGCATAACAGGTGCAGGGGTTGGTGTTACTGGAGCTGGAGTTGGCGTGACAGGGGCAGGTGTCGGAGTTACTGGAGCTGGAGTAGGCGTGACAGGAGCGGGTGTCGGAGTTACGGGAGCTTTAGTAGGTGTAACAGGAGCAGGCGTCGGAGTTACTGGAGCTGGAGTTGGCGTGACAGGAGCGGGTGTCGGAGTTACTGGAGCTTTAGTAGGCGTAACAGGAGCAGGCGTTGGCTTGACAGGGGCTGGCGTCGGAGTTACGGGTGCTGGTGTGGGAACAATTACTGATGCCCCGTCCGAAGCTTGATCTTGAGTATTAGACAGCACACCAAGTCCCACCACCGTGGCATTGTATGGACCTTCTGCACCTGGAAGACCTGTCACATTTCTACCAGCGATGTACCTCGACTCTCCTGGGCACAATTGATCTGCATCCCCTGACGTGACAGCCAATGGGCTTACACTGGTTGCTATGCCTCCTACCGGTGCTGGATCTGTCAAGTTCATCTTGTATACGCACTCTGTTGACGAATTCGTCACAGTTACCACATAACAGTATTGCCAAGTAGTAGAATTGTTGGGCAGAGTGTACAGATCATCCTGAAGTCCCGTCATATTCCCACGGGTGCACCGACCGACTGGACCTGCATACTTCTTAATGGTGATATCAGGAGTGTATGTTTTGCCTGGAGCATCACCACAGCAAGGATTGGTAGCGTCAGTCCAGCTGCAGCATTTTCCATTCCTGACATAGGGGCAGGCTGGTTCCCATTGCTTCCAGTAGGCCTTGATTGCCGAAGAGCTGTAACTAAGATTTGCTGCAACTTGGGCACGAGTTCCATGCCTCTTGATCAGGTAGTCCTCGCGATTGGCGCCCCATGCTGTCCAGGGTGCCTTGTTCTTGCACTCGACGCGGACATCATGTTGCAAGAGATGTCCACATCCTTGGCCATCCCAGGCATCTTCATCGATGGTGATACGCACCCACGGGTTCGTCTCGGAACAAGTGCGGTGACAGATGGTGACTCTTTCCGTCGCAGAGATACAGTCCGTACCGTTAGGGTTATTGCCATTGCAGTTACCGGGGACTTTCTTGCCAATACACTTTTCACTTTCGCAAACGCCAATGATAGGGACGTCTACAGCATCTGCATTGGTTGCATTAAAGATGTTACACGCAAGCCCAGCGGCACAGCCAGTGCCTGCGATTTCTGCGTAGATCAAATCATTCGAGGTGTCTTTCGTGAGCGAGGAATTGCAAGCTTGGCCTGCCAGCCTGGTACCATAAACATCTTGGCACATGTTTCGGACCTTTTGGCAAAGGCCGTCACCGTTCTCGCAGTCATTGTTGCTTCTGTTGATGCACGACGTTGTCTGTGCATGAGCGAGTAAGGACCATACCGAGAGAAGAAGAATCAACTTGAACACCACCGCAGTCCACATGGTAGACTTCATCTTCCCTTGCAAATTTGTGGAAGATCATCACCTTTTTTTAAGCAGACTCGACCCAAAATTACGTGGTCATTGCGAAGTAACACGGGATGACCCGTGAGGATCTTATGTGCTAGGGCAATATTCGATCCAGGAACGCAGGATGACCAATGCGAGTCTTATGTCGTAGGGCCATATTCGAAGTCGTAAAACATCTCTTCACCAAGATCGTGGTCAGTTAACACTTTACTCTGGAATGTCATAGTTCGCATCCGATTTACTCCCTCCGACGTCCAAGATAAAAAATGGCCTGCGGTGGTTTTTGTTATGAATGGTTTTTTGTAAGAAAAATCAAATGTCTCGAATCATTTCGCATTGTTCCCGCGAGTACTGGTCCACTACACTTCTACCATGATTTTAGTGAGATTATAGAATAGACCCTCTCTGTACCTATGGTTTCTCTTGAATGGGTGTACTTGATTTTGGTCATCACACCCAAGACAGGCCTTTCTTGTCCCTTGCTGCCGTGCTTTCGTACTTAGTAGTGACACCACTGCTTCACTCTTTGTCATAACCATGAAGTAATCAACAGCATGGAACCTAAGAAGCAAGAAGCAAGGATGCATGCAAAAACGGGCTACCGGCAGCATGCAGCTGGCTCCAAAAACTCTTGCAATATCATGAATACGGGAATATCACGATTTCGTGTGTTTTGAAACGAGGCAAAGGTATCATGCCACTCGACACGGATTTGAAATTTTTTAGGAGAAGTAGTTGCAGCAGCAGCAGCGCCGTCGTCCTCCAATGGTGTTGACGGTGTCGGTGGTTGGGACTCGGATGGTGACTTGCCCAGAGATGATGATGAAGTGGTAGAGGCAAAGGACGATTCCACGTGTACAAACTCAAAGTCAATGACATGTCCCAAGGCCTGGCGCAGGGCTTCTTCTTGTTCCTTTCTCAAAAATCGAGAGGTTTCAATCAAGTGGACCATGGTAATGGCTTGACCAAAGTCTTGCAGTTTACTCGAAGTGGCCAATTGTAGAATATCTACCATCAAGGTACCCCGACCAGGACCCAATTCGACCAATTGAATCTTGTCGGGACGATGCAATAGAGTGGATTGCCATTGTGTCACAAACCAAACACAGAGACAATGTCCAAAGACGTGCGAGACCTCTGGTGCCGTAATGAAATCTCCTCGTGGTCCAATCAAGGTGGAGGGATTGTTGCTAGTAGTCGTTGTTGTTGTCTTTGTAGTCGTCGTGGTAGTATCATCCCAAGCATCGTCCTCAAAATCGTCACTTTGATGAGGGCGTGATTGTTTGGTGGTATAATATCCATATTGCGGATGGGTGAGTGCATGGCGCATATACTCGGCCGTCGTAATGGCTCGACCGGCGACTCCAATGCGGGACATGAGAAAGTCGGAAAGGGGTGTCGCCGGTTCATATCCCGCCCAATATTTGGGTGCATAGGGTAAATGAATCGAGGGATCAAAGAGTTCTTCCATGTCGAGTAATCCAGCCGCATCATCGGGAAGAGAGGAAAGATGATATTGATGACGATACTTGTTGGTTTCCCAATGGGAAATGGGTTCGGCTTGAATGGGCGTAAATGACGATGGAGGTACGATGCGATTACTGGAGAGGATCGCATCAGAGGGATTCATGTTGGTGGCAAAGTTTTTGTTGTTGTTGTTGGGTGATAATGAAGAGGCTGACGATGAAAGACTTGGCATTGTTGTTGTGTCTTGAGGCGATGCATTTTGGAGTTGACGCTTCATGGCTTTTCTCTTGTCATTGCCTTTTTGGGGAGCCGAGGCAAATTGGCGGCGGCACGGAAAAGAGTTGTTGGCGTGGAGCCAATCCCAGCATCCCAATGCTCGAACATGGTTGGTGACCACCACTCCCAGTGGACCACTGGTGCGAGAGAGTAGAGCTTTGGAATGAACCATACTACCGGTTGTGGGTCAAGTACTTGTACCGTCTCAAAGAAATGATGGTGAGTAACTGTTAGAAGACAACCATACAATAATGCAAGTCCTTGGAGCGATACCAAGTCAGCGCTCGTCCGTCGAAATTTCGAGTTGGACCATTGCCTCGACCAGATGGATTCGAAATACTTCCCACCATATAAAGAGATACTAGCTTGAACGACTGTTGTTTTTACGGACATCAACAAAATTTGATTCACGACAATAATGGAATAGCAGGCAAGAATGTTTGGACGTAAGAAAATTTGTCCGAAGAATTATTATTTTTGCATGAAAGTTTCAGTAAACAACGATTTTTCTTCCTACTAACGTTAGTACATTATGCTACTACAAACAATTTCAGACTTCAACCTGTGTACTTGGTGGTGGCCTGTGCCTCCTCCCGGGTACATGTACTGGGAATACAAAACGTGGGTGCATCCACACGTCAACAACAACAACAACAGACACCAAGAAGGGGGAATATTCGTACACTTAGTAGTGGACACCACCAATAACAACCCAAGACGTGACGACCATGGCAACAACAACAGAGGCAACGCCAAGACTTTCTCGTTTGGCAGTACTAGATGATGATTCGTCACCAAGACGACAATCGAACACGGTAAAGCCAGCATTGGTAAGACTATCTTCATTAGGGACCAGTGTCGCGTTGGAATAATTCTGGAGAAGAATGGAACGCAAGGGCTCCACACAACCATCAAAGTCGTCAGTAGTACTGGTTGGAAAACATACCGACCAAGGTGCTTGATCCACCCACACGCGCCAGCTAGCTCCATCATAAGTCGTATCACAATGCAAATCGACGGAAATGGGATTTAATACACCGCCGGCGGCGATGCAAGCCGTCTCGTATTCGGTTTCCCCAGGAATGGCCAGATTCACTGGGCAAAAGATGGAACCACTTTGGGCAGTACAATTCCCTTGTTGGGCCGTTCCATAATATTTCATGTAGGTGCCATAAGACGCAATCAAGGCTTGATCCTCCCAGAGCTCATTGAATCTGGTGGCATTACAGTCCAGCTCCTCTTCTGGCATGGTTGCTGCTGGGTCATCATTTCCAAACCCTGGCACGGACGCACCACCAGCACGTAACAAGGTTGGCAAGTTGCTCAGGGAATCTTTGAACATAGATAGATCACGTTCGTAAGCGTCAACTGGTAAGGACGATGCAAGGACAGTAAAGATAAAGAATAATGATGACGGATGAACCTTGCTCGTCATTGTCAATGCTTTGGAATGCAGTATGCTGCTGCTTTGGCGACGTTGTTCCAGTGAAGGATTCTTCTTCTTTTTCTTCTTTCGCAAAAGAACAAGAAATTTATGATGTTACGCTCGAGGCTCGTCATGATGGCTCACACAACAATCTTAATATCTCAGCGGAATATAGTAAAGTCGTGAGGGTCTTGGGCAGGTGGTTCTAACCAGGAAATACCGTGTAGATCCGCGTGCCTTTTCAGTCTCGTCTTGCCACACCACCCTTGCTCTTGGTCGTACAGACTTCGTACGTACATACCTGATATAGGTATGGTACCTGGTATGAGGGGATGTGACTCACAGTCACTTGCCCGCCACGAGGTGCGTCTGCGGTAGTGGTGTCAAAAATGCCGAAAATCGACAAAACAAAAACCCACAAAAAAGAAAAGACGTGGTAGGTGGTTGTCCATCTTGATTATTATTACTTGTACTGTTAAAACAAAGTTGCGTCGCGGATGCAAATGACATCTGCAAGCTCAATTGCTATAGTGGTAGTCGTGGTGGCTGTTTTGGCAACGGTGATTGACTCGTTCCAGTCTCCCTCCTTCAGCTGCTCCTCCTTTTTACACACGGCTCGCAAGCAACACCCACAATGTTTCCGTGTGAAAGTACCATCAGTATGGGTGTTGCAATCTTCCAAGTCCATTGATGAATCTAGTTCAAGCGATGCGGCTGCTGGTGCTAATGTTCAAGTGGACATGAATCGATATAATCTACCCTTGGAACAAATTGCTCAAGAATGGACGGCCACTGTGGTTCCCCAATCGTCATTGCGAGAAGAGGGTATTTATCTCGGTGCCAAATCCTCCAAAGACATCATGGTCGATACGATCAAGGTTTCGTTTCGTCGAAAACCAAGTTTGGGATTGGAATTGTTGGAAATTGCCGGTGGTCGTGAAGATGGATTGGGTATTACCGTCATTAATGGGATTGTTCCCGGGGGAGCTGCCGAAGGAACTGATGTTCGATTGGGTGATTCCATTGCGGCCATTTCCGTCATTACAACCTCACGACAATCCTCATCATCTACTGCATCGACGACTACATCGGGAGGAGTATCCGAAATTCAAGTATCGACATCGATACCTACCGAATGCTTTGGTTATGACAAATTGGTCGAGTCCATAATTAGCCTGCCACCTCCCGAGTCGGACGATGAATTTATTCTCCTCACTCTGAAACGACTCCGCCGTAAACCCAAAGTCTCTATTAAACTACAATATCCCCCGGCCCAAAATGAACCGGATACGATCATTGAGCTGTTTGCTGGGGAAAATCTACGACGAGCCATGTTGACGAGGGGTATCAAATTGAATGATAAATTGAGTCGACGATTTGATAGTGGTGGAACGGGAGATTGTGGAGCCGATGGGACTTGT